>JAGXJF010004747.1:0-172867 GCA_019208055.1 Stipa capillata
TAGGCACAAAGGAAGGTGAAAATGATGTCTACAAAAATGGCTAAAATTTGCAAGAGGAAGACAAGGGATTTCAGCCAAGTTAAATGCATTAAGGACAAGGCAAATCTACTTCTAGTGAAAGACAAGGAGATTAAGAACAGATGGAGAGATTACTTTGACAAACTGTTCAATGGTGGGAATGAGAGCATTATTCTTGAGTTAGATGACTCCTTTGATGACACCAACAGGTGTTTCGTGCAGAAGATCCAAGAGTCCGAGGTTAAGGAGGCCTTAAAAAGGATGAACGGAGGCAAGGCGTTGGGCCCTAATGATATCCCTATTGAGGTGTGGAGATGCCTTGGAAGCATGGCAGTCATATAGCTAACTAAGCTATTCAACAGCATTTTTCAGTCAAACAAGATGCCCGAAGAGTGGAGGAAAGTATATTAGTACCTATCTTTAAGAATAAGGGAGATATTCAAACTGTACTAATTACCGAGGAATTAAGCTTGTGAGTCATACTACGAAGCTATGGGAGAGAGCGATTGAGCATCGACTAAGAACATTAACAAACGTCACAAAAAATAAATTTGGTTTTATGCTCGGGAGATCGACCATGGAGGTGATTTTCTTGCTACGTCAGCTTATGGAGAGATATAGAGAGCAGAAGAAGGATTTACATATGGTATTCATTGACTTGAAGAAGGCGTATGACAAAATACCAAGGGCAGTCATGTGGTGGGCGCTGGAAAAACATAAAGTCCCAACAAAGTACGTTACCCTCATCAAGGATATGTAAGATAACGTTGTGACAAGTGTCCGAACTTGTGACAGTGAGACCGATGCCTTCCCAATTAAGATAGGACTACATCAAGGGTTAGCCTTGAGCCCATACCTTTTTGCCTTAGTGATGGATGAGGTCATGAAGATATACAAAAAGATATTCCTTGGTGTGTGCTCTTTGCTGACGATGTAGTGCTAGTAGACGAGAGTAGGATGGGCATCAATAGGAAATTAGAGCTGTGGAGAAAGACTTTAGAATTGAAAGGGTTTAGACTTAGTAGAACCAAAACCGAGTATATGAGGTGCGATTTTAGTGGTGTTAGGTGTGAGGAGGGAGAAGTTAGTCTAGAAGGACAAATAGTGCCTAAGAAAGACACTTTTCGATACTTAGGATCAATGCTATAGAGCAATGGTGGTATCGATGAGGATGTTAGCCATAGAATCAAAGCGGGTTGGATGAAATGGCGGTAAGCATCTGGCATCCTTTGTGACAAAAAGGTCCCACAGAAGCTAAAGATAAGTTCTATAGGATGACGGTTAGACCTACGATGTTGTATGGAGTAGAATGTTGGCCCACTACAAGACAACACATCTAGCAGATAAGTGTCACAGAGATGCGTATGCTACGGTGGATCTGTGGGCATACAAGACGGGATCAAATTTGGAATGAGGATATACATGATAGGGTAGGGGTGGCACCGATTGAAGAGAAACTTGTCCAACATCGACTAAGATGGTTTGGACATATCCAACAGAGGCCTCAGAAGCATCGGTGCATAGCAATATTCTAAGATCCATCGACAATACTAGGAGGGGCAGGGGCGACCAAAGTTGACATGGGAGGAGGCAGTAAAAAGAGACCTAAAAGATTGAAAAGTATCTAAAGATTTGTCTCTAAATAGGACTACGTAGAAATTAGCGATCCACGTGCCCGAATCATAATATTCCTTTTAAGTCTTTTTATTTTACCTTTTTGCTAATGCAATTTATATTGGGTTTCATTTCTAACCTACCCCAACTTCCTTGGGACAAAAGGCTTAGTTGTTGTTGTTTTTGTTGTTGTTGTTGTTGATGATGGATGAAGTTAGTTTCAAGATTTTAATTAAAGTTGCTTCTAGGACAAGATTTTACGGTTTTTGATTTGAGTCATTTCTAAGGATCTATGTGCATGCATGAGATGAGAAGGGTTTTATTTTGTAAATGATGACATTCACTGATCTCATGTTAAAAAAAGGGCCGTTACACGTTCCTACGTGATCAGTTTCTAGCAATTCAATGGTTTGACTTAAGTAAATTTTTTGCCGATAGAGTGGGTGAGGATTAAATGTGAATAACATTAGTAGCTAATTCACAACCACGACTATATTTTCAAAAGAATAATTAGGTTTCCTGTGAGAGCCCGGACTTAATTTCCAGACCCTCCCTGTGTATCTCTTTATCAGTCCAGGATCAGGCTGATGAACATAGACAAATTGATACCACTGCACACATCACGAACATTTTAGAAACATAAACAACTGTGTTGTAGCAGCGATATGACTAAATAAAGTAACTAGGACATATGTCCCTTACCATTTAGAAACACATCGAAAAATAAAGTGTAGACATCTCCATCTCAACCACAGGCAGTCGACGGAGGCCTGGTGACCTAAACTTCGGCATTGACGTAGAAGATACATCATAGTCTTCATCGTCCTGATAGATATCTAAACACGTCAACAAACAACATGTTCGATGAGTACTTCACGTACCCAGCGTGCCCCCTCATTAGCAAACTTACAACTACGTGCAGGCTTAAGCAAAGAAAGGGTTTTATGGCTTTTTTGCATAAAAGCAGCTTTGGTTGTAATAGTACAGTAATTTCGAAGGCATCATGTTGATGAAAACCAGTTTTAATATCAGGGGTGTTTCTCATAAATGTGAGGGTCCACGACTAACACATGTGAGTAAGGCATCTGGTCTAAATTCATCCATAGGTTCCAACCACCTTTTCACATTTCCAGAACTGGGGTAGAGGGAATTAGCAAGAGGGAGAAAGACAGGTCGTTTTAATCAGGAATGAGTTATGTGACATCTGTGACCGTGGATATGGCTAATCGATTAGTTTGACACTCTACAGAGGTTGTACACTTTACCCACATGACACAATCTCGTCTTGTGCCCACCAGTGACCACTGGCAGAGTACACACCCATCGGTGTACCGGCAGTGACATCGTTACGAGATCTTTTAGCTAATCGCCTCCCGATGCGACATGCCCACTAGGTTTCGACACGGAGGAGTGTACACCTGCTTACCCTGCGTGGCCCCCTTTTTGTGCCGAGGTCCTCGTAGCTACATCGACCCTTCTGCGGTTTGGCCAATGTCGACATCAAGACTTGACTAACCTATTTAACCATGCCAATGCCCATATAGCATGTGGTTACTGCTTTCACACTTCTCAAAATCATGACTTCGGCCTTATTCGATACGGATCACCAATGACTTCTTCAGCTCATGAAGAACGACCATTTGCTCCTTCAACTCATGATTCAGCTATCACCCGCACCTTGTAGATGGTAAGTTTCACCCAGAGTAGAATAGAAAGAATAGAGAGAGAGGAAACAACAGGCATCCGGCCTAGCTCAGCAAGCTCAACAACAAGTTTCAATATCAAGGATCATCGATCCAAAGATCATTCCTCCAAAGAGGTAAATCAAAACATCCTAAGGATATATTTAAGCATGGCTAAGCATTTCTCTACTCTATTTAGAAATAATAACATATTAATCTACTCAGGGTATCAAGTAAATGGTGACAAGCGGAAAAGTAATGGTGTGTCAATCGACACGCTAGCTACTGGAATAAAATAGCATGCATGTTTATAAACAATAATATATAATGACTATGAAATATATGATCAACATGATCAAGAAGAGGGGGCATGCCTTCATTAACGAGTTGGTCGTCTTCTCAGGAACTTGTTCTTACCCAACGTTTTTTACTTCCTATTCGTCGCAACGGCAATAAAGTGCAAAGGAAATAAATATAACTCCAATTGAATATCAATGGAAATACAAGAAGAATAAGGCTAGCAAGGTCGGATAGATTTCAAGGATAAGGTGAAGGATAGGATTGTCGAAAGACAACTAGGAAGGTATGAGATTATGATCTCAACCAGATAGAGTACATGTACTCGAAGTTGGTCTTCTGGATCAGGATCATTCTAGAAAAATGATAGGTTTATGGGAGATAGAATTGCATGTCAAAGGACTAAAGTTAATCTACATGCGAGATAGGGATAGATATGCAACCGGGAACAGGATATGGTCGACGATGATCATAGCACAGCCATATCACCAACCGTGAAAACCTAACATACTAGTAAAATAAGCATAACCTATCGTACTAGTAGACAAGCAAGGTCCTGACATGCTAGTCCACAAGAAATGATAATAGACGACATGACAATCTATATGAACTACCGTGCAACATATATTAGACATCATGTAACAAGCTAGATAGACTAGGCATGAAATAGAGACTAGTCATGACGTAGCAGAAGATAACATATGATCATGCAATTACAATCTAATACAATCATTAATATGCAAATGGTGATTAAACTACATGACCAAATAACAACTAGCATCGATATGACATGCACCAAATATACATGCAATCATATGCCACATACAATAACATCACCCTATGCATGCTATTGTGTACATACAATATAGCAATCAACCTACACATACTTTACATAATAATAACACTATTTTAGTAAAGATTGATTATTAGCAGTATATATATTTAATCGATACCTAAAGGTTAACCATATATATATATATATATGTATGTGACTGTATACCACCTTATAAACATGCAACATGACATAACAAGCTACTCATGCTAGTATATGTTACGATACAATACACCACGATACCATATAACCTTATCTAACATAGATATATATATCTATACACAGTCAATGTATAGATACATAAACTATCATGCTATATAACACATGGTCACATGAAATCCTTCATACTAATATCGCATATGAAATAACAATCTATGCGTGCTAGTACATACACATTATATAACAACCAACTAACATGCAACATTATCTAGTAATAATAATTCAACTACATGTAAACGGTCAACAAATATTTTAGTCTAATTATGCGTATACATATATATGACTATATGCAACTACATATTATGCAACATAAATCATAATAAACATGTACGAGCTAATTGTGTTCAAACAAATAATTAAACTATAAACGTGAGTTAGACTATAAGAATATATGCACATACCATTATACAATATACGTCATTCAACAATAGCTATATGTAATAAACCTTATATTATTGCATAACATCATGTCATACTCCCATTTAAATCTGCACATATATCTCATCATATTATCTACACATGGTGACACCCTTATAAACATTCATCACGTGTGATTAAAGACAGTAGCGTTCTAGTGAGCAATCATGTGCACATGCAATAACATTCCGGCGTGTGCTAGTAGGCATACATTATGGAAGATCAACTAACATAGAGTATGTCATATTAATATTAGTTTAGCAAAGATTATGCTTCTAGTACTATAGGTTATTCGCAATATTAAGTTCAGTTATACATAGACATCAGACACTATGTGTATAGAGGCGTATAATCATACAATATGAACCTTAAACATGAATAATTTTATTCTTGATACAGACAAGATTGAACTAAGATGTTGAACCACCTCATGTCTAATAACTATTAAAGTAGAACTATATTGTATATATGCATATTATATTCAACTATATAAACATGCAACATGTAGCTCACTACCTCAAAAAACACTTCTGCTACACTACAATCGCTGACGGGCATGCGAACGTCCGTCGCTGAATATTATAAACCACTGACGGGCGAGTAAGAGCCTGTCAGTATTGTAATGTAGAAGGCAACGCAGGCAACTTCTACTGACGGGCGCAAAAGGGGCACGTCAGTAGAAGTAGGAAGGGAGGAGAAAATTCTGACAGCAAAAATCACTGACGGGCTCTACAAATATGCCCGTCAGTGAAGTGGACCACAGCACTGACGGGCAATGATCTGGCCCGTCAGTAGGTTTCTGGGCCCAAAGGCCCACCTGAGCCGCGCATGGAGGCATAAAAATCCCCGGGCGCCTCCTGTTCTCTCCCTCTCCCGATCCCTCATTTCCCCACTATCCCCGTCCACCTCGCCGGAATCGCCACCACAGCGCCGGAAACCACCGCCGTTCCAGCGCGCCACCCCCTCCGATTCCCATCCAGCCGCCAGGCGCGTAGGCCACTCGGTCCCCCGCGGATCGAGCCCGCCGATGGGGGTGGTGATCAAGCGGGGACTAGGGTTTCCCCTACTTCTCCCCGTCGCACGCCGCCTCTTCGTCCTCCCCCTTCGACGTGGGCACCGCCCCCATTCCTCCACTTCCACCGTGCCTTCCTCCTCCTCTTCTCCCTCGCATCCGGTAAGCACCCTCCTCCAAATCTCCTGTCCGGGACCCTAATGGGTGGTTGCTACTGCTGTGTAGTGATGGAGGGGATCCAGTAAGCGTTGTGAGTTCAGCAGGGAGCAATGGCCGCGCGCGTTGCCGCAGCCGCGGCCCGCCGCACTCTTTCTAGGCAGGGCACTGGGAAGCGTGGCAGTGGGGGACAGGAAGGCGTGGCGGGGGACGGGGAGGCGGACCTCCTTACGGCGGTGCTTGGCCTCCACCACGTGGCGGCGCTCGGCCTCCACCGACCGGTCCCCAGATCCAGCCTCTGCCAACCTCCACCGACCATGCCGCCGCCAGATCTATGCGCCGGGGAGGAGGAGGAGGAAGGAGGGGTTAGCGGGATGGAGGCCAGCGTCGGGCTGGTCGCTGGCTCGCACAACTGCAACGAGCTCGTCGTCATCCGTCGCGACGGGGAGCCCGGGGTACGTACGCACGCACGCACGTTTGGTTGGTTGTTAGCTAGCTAGCTGGCGTTGCTGCCTCTGCCGCGGAATCGGCGCGGCTGGGGGTGGGCTCCGGTGGCCGCTGCGCTGATTTGGGGTTGATTTTTCTTGTGCAGCCGAAGCCGCTGAAGCAGCAGAACAGGCGGGTGTGCCAGATTTGCGGCGATGACGTCGGGCTCACCCCCGATGGCGAGCCCTTCGTCGCCTGCAACGAGTGCGCCTTCCCCGTCTACCGCGACTGCTATGAGTACGAGCGGCGCGAGGGCACGCAGAACTGCCCCCCAGTGCAAGACCCGCTTCAAGCGCCTCAAGGTGAGGCCCCCAGCTCCGCCTGCTGCAATGCCGCTCGCTCCTCGTCTCAAGTGCTCACTTCTTTGTGGGATTTCACTAGTAGCATGCGGTGAATTTTAAACTCCTTTTTTGACAGGTCCGAGTCTCGGTTGTACTAAGTAATGCTCCATATATGCTGAACTTGGCTTGTGATCACTACGTGAACAACAGCAAGGCTATAAAGGAAGCAATGTGTTTCATGATGGATCCTTTGGTAGGAAAGAAAGTTTGTTATGTGCAATTCCCTCAAAGATTCGATGCCATTGACCGTCATGATTGATATGCTAACAGGAATGTCGTCTTCTTTGATGTAAGACTCGGTTTTCATATTTCTCCAACATTGTTGTCTACATTTCATGTCACTCTGATAAAATTTCCCTAAAATTTGTCTTATACAGATCAACATGAAAGGTTTGGATGGCATTCAAGGCCCCATCTATGTTGGCACTGGATGTGTCTTTAGAAGGCAAGCACTGTATGGTTATGATGCCCCCAAAACAAAGAAGCCACCATCAAGGACTTGCAACTGCTGGCCAAAGTGGTGCTTCTGCTGCTTCTGCTTTGGTAACAGGAAGAAACTACTCTTATAGACATATTTCAACTGCCATAAGATTATCCCACCCACCATAACTGGTGTACCTCCTCAATTTACTTGGCTTCAAGTTCTCACATGTATGCCATTTCTTTGGCCAGAAGAATAAACTTCTGCTTGCCTCCTTTTCTTTTTTTTGATTTGGCTTGTTAGTATCTATTGCAGATTGCTTGTTTGAATATGTATAGTTGAACAAAGGTCTTTCCTTCCTTTGGAAAAGTCTGGTTCAGCAGGAAAACAACTGAAAGAAGCACAAAGCATCAATAAATCTCTTTCTGCATTGGCTGCATTAAATTTTTTTAATCCCCAAAATAGAATCACTGACGGGCAGAAAATATCGCCCGTCAGTGATGTTCAACTTCTGCTGACGACCACGTGCCTGTCAGTGGAAGTTAAACTTCCACTGACAGGAGGTTACTGACGGGCCCTAAACCCGTCAGCAATGTCATTTTGCGCCCGTCAGTGGTTGTATATCCTGAGGTAGTGGCTATATGAATATGGATACACCTACTAATGAACTAAGCATGATTGATCAATATGACGAATAATCTTAAGCATGAGCATTATATAACGGGAAAGTAAGAACTATATAACAATCATACATATAACAATAGGAAACTATATACTACATAACATACTATTCAATTGGATGATGAAAACGATCATCAAAATTATTAGATATGAACACATGATGATGCGAGTGATTTCAAAAAGGATTAATGGCGGAAAACAATGCCATCACGCACCACAAGATGATAGAAGATTAACTATATGGGTGGGGGCGACGTTCCACAACATGAAACGGTTGGAACTGGATAGATCAGTTCTAGACAGATTGGATTATAAACTAGACATACAAAGGTACAATCTTACCAAAGGATTTTGGAGAATTCTTACCGAGTCAACGGGAAAAGGTCAGACAAGTTAGACGTTCTGCAGATTGAATCTGGACGTCCGCGGACAGCACGTCGGAGATGGATCAATTCCCGCCAAATGGCTACATGGATGAAGGCAAAAATTATAGAGGTGTTCATAGGAACCTAAGGCACAATTTCACCAAAGGGATTCTTCAAAGACTCAATAGATCAACGGGAAAAGAAGTAATAATGCCGCTGTACCATTTGTGCAGTCAAATCTGGATGTGAACAGCAGCAAGGAGAAACTTGATTTTCCAGAGATTGGACCATTGGATTGCCTTCAAATTTTGTGGAGATTATCTTGACAATTTTTCCCAAGATCCCACCGAATAGATCTTGAAAGGAGATCTGAGCCAATGAGGGCACCATTCCAATCTACATGCATGTGCAGAAAATCTAGGTGCAAACAACACGTTAGTATTTGGAAGTTTCCTAGTGATTGCACCATTGGATCTTCATTAAATTTTACAGGGAGGTAGAGGGATAGGTTATACAAAATCTCACCGAAGGGATTTGCCAAAAGAAGTTCGAGGCAACAGGAATTGAGAAAATACTGAGGCGATATGTGCTGTTCAGAAACTGCACGGGAGGCAAAAATGGGGTGGCGGCTTTTTGGAGGGTTTGGGGGCTAGGGTTTCATGGGAAAAGAATGTGAGGGAGTGGGGAAAAGGTGGGAGGGGTGTGGGGTATTTATAGGAGGATTAGGGGAAACAGTTTTTGCCCAAATCCAATTAGAACAGGGATAGTGGCGCACGCTGTGCTACGTAGAACTTGCCGGGGTGGCTGCTCAATGGAGGAAATGAGGCGGTGGGATACCGGGTGGAGATGAGCCGGGATGGCGGCCATAAAGGAAAGGAAAAAAAAGAGAAAACCAAAATAAAAACAAAGAACAGTAGAGCGAGATTAAATATCAAACGAACTCCTAAAATTCTGGGAGACATATTCCAAATTGAAAAGCCAGTCCAATTCAGTTGGATTAATTCAAATTAACCCCGGTCCAATTTGTAAAATTCTAATTAAGATTTAATTAATTCAAGAATAAACAAAGAAATTTTTGGCTCTGATTCTCGAATAAAGATTTCAAAAAGCTCTGAAAATCAGGATGTTACATTTCCCTAGTCATAACATAAAGCATATAAATCCTCGTAAATCCCCCTATCAACAATTCATGGACTCAAAAATAGGCTTCTCTCGCTCCATCCTTCCCTAACCACTACACATCTAATGGTGCAAATTAAGCCATGTGTTCATCTAGTGCATGTGTGTGCTCATACACTACACAAGGACAACACAAATTTCAATAATATATATGTGAAAACCATCTCATACTATATTACCGATGCCATGGGATGACACAGTACTCGAACATAGATGAGACGAAACAACAAGTCATAGGAAAGTAATTTATTGAACCAAATGCTTCTATGTCCAACATGCAAATAACAGTAGGTAATACAAACGAGAACGAGAAAGGGAGAGGAGGTAATGGCGATGGGGGGTGGCATCGATAGCGCTAGCAACGCGCAGCGACATGGAGGAGGCGTCCCCTCTTTCTCCTTGTTGGCTGTAGATGGAGGCTCTGGTGGTTAAGAATTCGTGACTTGTGGAGATTAGATCAAAAGATAGGGTTTCCTCTCTTTAAATACCTCAATTAATGCTAGCTAGGGTTTCCTCTCTTTAAATACCTCAATTAATGCTCCTTTGGCAATCCGATCAATAGCACTTTGATCCAAGGGTCCTTGGGCATCTATAGAGGCTTTCAAAACCCTTCCTTATTCTCTAATGAATCCAACGTAAAAAAACCTCATTTGATATCGAGTTGAATTAAGAGTGTTATGGCTAATCATGTGGTTCCCACCAAGCTCCTGTCGCGGGACCACCCCAAAAGTCTAGCCGATTTGATAATCTTTCTATCCTCCTCATCCGTAGTCTGAATCGGGTCATTCTTTTGCCCATTTTGGTTAGTGCGACGAGATGAACAACTTTATAATGATAAAGAGAAATTATGGGCACTTTATGATGATGTTTTGGACATATCAAACTCCTCAAAGCTTAAACTTTTTTGGTCCTCAAGAAAGAAAAGAAAGAGGTCCAAAAATATTTGCTCTTTCATTGCAATTAAAAACTATTGGACTTACCCATACTTTAAAACATGCAAGCTTAACTAAGATCAGTTGACCAAATAGAAACACTTATTCAATTATTAAGACTTTCAGTAAGTTCTTTTCCAAGAGTTTTTGGTGCCGCACTAACGGCACAATACCAAGCAAAAATCTAAAAAGCATAACTCAACATTTTCCTTCAATCAATGCCAATAAGAGTTTAAAGAGAGGTCACATTATGAGAGTGAATAGCATCATTAGTAGCTTTCAACCTTTGAACACTAAGTTACGAAGATACATATTGTTTGATATCAAAGAATAAGTAATAATGGTAACTTCTAATTCATCTCATCAAAGAAGACCTTTGTTCCACCAAAAGTAATCTTTAGTAATACCACTTCTTCATGTTTTGAAATTTCACTCATTAATTCAATATATTTAGTTGCCTCGCCCTACCCCTAAGAAAAATTTAGAGATGTATGTGGAGTTTAATTGGTATGGGTGAAAATGAAGTCAAGATCAACAAAGTTGAATAAAATCCAAACGAGTAAGATGTTTCGTAATTTCGGTAATTTAGAGGAAATAATGTCAAATGGAGAAAGGACTCGATCAAAGAAAAGAAAAGACCCATGCAATGCACAGTGACCCCAAGTCACTAGTGTCCTCCTACCTGGCCTCCGCTCTTTTCGCTCATCACGGATAGTCGATTTGTGGTTTTAAGATACCGTGGTTAACCTAAATAAGTTTTGTTGGGGAAGGGGTCCCCATGCTACCCAGTTTCAACGCATTTTCCGCACTTAGGAGAGATCGATGAATCTCCAGACTCGTGCCGACATCAAGCTCGTGCGAAGCCACGTTCGTGCGAACACCAAGACCGTGCCGACGCCAAGCTCGGCGAACGCCAAGTTCGTGCGAACGCCAAGACCGCTCAATGTCGACTCCGTGACAACTCCAACCTCGTCGTGATGCCAAGACCGCTCAATGCCGACTCCGCAACACCAACCTCGTCGCAACGCCAAGACTGCTCAATGCTGACTCTGCGACAACTCCAACCTCGTCGCGACGCCAGGACCACTCAATGCCGACTCCGCAACAACACCAACCTTGTCGCCACGCCAAGACCGCACCACGCCGAGACCGTGACGGCGACAAGTCCGTGCATGACGGGCAGGGCCCACGTGATATTCCCGAAATATTCCCAAAGGAAAGACCTACGCGCCCCAGGGGCATTAGTACATCTAGGGGCATGATTGTAAAACGCTTGAGGGCATTCCTGTAATCTCCCCTATCCCTCTATTCTCCCTATAAATAGAGGGACACCCCTTCCATTTGGGGATCCAAAATTCTGAAATACAAGCTCATTTGCTCCTCCACTCCTCTAGTTCGCGGCCCTTAGCCAGTTCGAGCATCTTCGTGCCGCGCGACCCGAGTGTGCGACTGTGGTGATACCACGGCGTAGTTTTCCAGGCACCCACATAGGTCCACGTTGCCGTGCGGGGGTGCCACAAGTTCATTGTCTAGCCTCGTTGCTACGACAAGTTTGATGCAACATTAAGTATGGTAGATAATAGACATGAGGATTATGAAGGACAGAAAACAATTTCAGACATCATGATGTAACTTTTAGTCTATCCGGAGTTTCAGTAGCTCGAGTTTTGTTTAGTAATTTTATATTTCTTTTTTAATTATTAAATTGGGTGCTTTGCTCAAAATAATTCTGAGGCATCCCAACTTTCACGGTACTCGAATAGTATCCGACCACGGCACGTTGCTTATATTTCGCGATTTGCTGGTAATTTTAGGTAGTTGCATATATAGATCGGACAGGTTCTTGTGGATACTCATAGCCCCACGTCGAGCCAACGCCATGCATCCGCTGCCGGCTTTCTGTATATATGCACCTGGCCATCCCTATCTGTCATTCGGTTATTCGTTAAGTACCAAAAGTTTAAGTTAAAATAGGCACGTATTAATAATGGAGCCGTCGTGCAAATTCTTCCCGGCTGTCGTCGTCGTCCTCCTGCTCGTTGTCGCAGCCGGTAAGTACGCGCGCAAGCGACATACTTTAATTCTACGGTTATCCATTTTAGTGGTAGCTTTCAGTGGTATTTCGTTGGCTAAAATTTTGGAAATTTTGTTCCAAATTTGTATAATAAATCTTTCTGGAATTACGAATCTGATGTTACATAGATTGTCTCCTTTTTTTGAAGAATCATATGTACACTTCCTTCCAAATTAAATTTCCAGTGTTTTTGTTTGGGTTAGTATATACTCACGTTTAATATGTGTGTACATGCACGTGTTCAGAGGTGGCACCGGTGCAGGCGACGAGGGAGTGCGAGACGGAGAGCAACCGGTTCAGGGGGCTGTGCATGATGGTAGACAACTGCGCCAACGTGTGCCGGACGGAGGGGTTCACTGGCGGCAAGTGCACCACCTTCGGACGCACGTGCATGTGCACTAAGCCATGCTAGGCGATCCATCGAATTCGCCCTGATCGGTGGTGCATGCATCATGCTGAATTAACTATGTTGAATACCTAGAATACAACTTGAGCCTATTATACAAAGTTGTTTAATTTCCTTCAGCAGTTCAGCTAATTTTATAAGAGACATAGCTTGTTTTTTTCTTCGATTGAGGAGCTATGAGGTCCATGGAAATGTGTTAATTTGTCCGATCCTAATTTATTTTGGTTGTATTGTCTATGGTTCTGTGTTTCTGTTAGTTGTTTCTTTTTTCGTGTGGCTTGTTTTTCTTTAGTTGCTCAATATGACTCATTGTCACATCGATCCCTAAGACGCCTGAATGCTACGAGAACCACCTCCATTGGAGCGTAGATTTCATAGGCGTAAACTTTTACCCATCAGGATTTAAATCTAGCAATCATATTTACACACATGTGGCCGGTATGGTAAAACTTTCTAAGATTCAGATTTATCTATGCTCTTCGTTATTTCATTTATATGCTAATGTATCGTACTCGCTTGGGTTTGTGCACGTGGTGGTGTATTTTTATATATGCTTCCTTGTAATAAAAAGAGAACCATTAGGCTAACTTATATGTAGTTTGCACCCTTTATTGCAGTTAAATAAAAATCAACACCACTACAGATACCATTTAACGGGACGTCACCTGTACAGACAGCAACCGGGAGACGTCTGTACAATGCTTATCATAGACGGTTCCCAACATGAACCGTCTAAGAAAATGACGACCAAGGATGGCGAACAGGCGGGACGGCACAATACAAATGGTTCGCTCGTGGAACCGTCTGTAACTGTCTGTAAAAATAATACAGACGGTTTCCAACTGCAGCCGTCTGCACTGGGCATCACAGTACAGACGGCTCTCAACAAGAACCGTCTACACTAATGCCACAGACGGTCCCAGTTGGTAGCCGTCTGTACTAACCCATATAGTACAGACGGCTCCCAACTAATACCGTCTGTACTAATGCCACAGACGGTCCCAGTTGGGAGCCGTCTGCACTAACCCATACAGTATAGACGGCTCCCTACCGGAACCGTCTGTGTTGTTTATACAGACGGTCCCTACTTGGAGCCGTCTGTACTAATATGCATAAGCTCACTCCCACTCCCACTCCCAGTAGAGTTCGTGACCTCCAGCCTCTCGAGCCGCCCGCAAGCGCCGCCACCGACCGAAGCTCGTGCCGCCTGCCGGCGACCTCCCCAAGCCGTCGCCGCCACCCGCCGACGATCTCCCCAAGCCGCCGCCGCCGCCCCGCCCCCGAAGCTTCCCCGCTGCCGGTGGCCTCCACCTCGCCGCCTACCTCGCCCCGCCGCCTCCCGGCCGGTAAGCCGCCGCGCTCCGCGCTCCCACCTTCCTCCACTGCCGCGGTCCCGCACCACCGCGGCTTGCCGATGCCACGGTGCTCGATTGAGCTCGGCCGGTGTCCCGACTGCCTTTAGGCTAAGCCCAAAAAAATTAAAAGAAATGAAAATATGACCAGTGGGACCCCCCTGTCAGGCTCTACTATTTTTGAATTTATTTATTCATTATTTTTACTGAGGAAAAGATCAAAAAGAGTATTTAAATATTTAAATCTTATAAAATAATAGAAAATTCATTATTAGTCAGAAAATGCAAATAATATATCAAAATGTTCAAAAAAATAAGATCTATGCAATTATGTCATTTTCATTCGTGTTTGTATTGTAGAAAAAATAAATTGACTAAAAACTCAAATTAGGGTTTTCGGAACCGCCGGAGAAATTCGGATCGCGGTATTTTGAGCGTCCGGACTCCGATTAAATTGATTCCATTTGCATTAGTCTTTATTTTATGTCCTCTATTCCACGACATGCATTTCATCTCATGCTGATGTTTCACATTTTGATATTTATGTTTATACTCTTAAACCCTTAAATTACAGTACGATTTTTAGATAAGCTCTTTTTTTCGATGAGAAGCTAGGTGGCTTTCTTTTATTAGGTCAATCTAACACTAATTTCCTTGTTGTGCAGCGCGTGCAGCTAGATGGATCGAGTGTGGATGTACGGTTCTCGTACGAACCAAGCGTACCTTGATGGTGTGACAAATTTTCTGAGAGTTGCCGAGGAGGATAGGTTGAAGAAGGGTGTTGAATTTATATATTGTCCTTGTTACGATTGTAGAAATGAGAGATCATTTCTAAGACACAACTCAGCCCTACAGATCCAAGCGCACTTGATTATTAGGGGCTTCAAACCGGACTACACATGTTGGACCAAACATGGTGAAGAGCAGAACATGTTACACGAAGACGTTGGCATCGTCGAAGAACCCAAAGTCAACGAAAGGAGAGAAGATGGCGACGAAGTAGGTGTAGACGATGATTGTGGCTGCCATGAGGAAGTAGGTGCAGACGATGATTGTGGTGGCGCAGAGGACGATGATAGGTTGGATCAGATGCTGCGCGATGCTGACGTGAACTTTAATACTGAGAGAGACTTAAACAAGTTCATGTACTTGATTGAGGACTCAGAAAAACCTTTGTTTCCGGGTTGCAAGCCAAAATACACAAAGCTGTCATCCGTGCTCGAGCTGCTTAAATTGAAAGCAAGCTATGGTTGGTCAGACAAGAGTTTCACGGCGCTCCTAGGTCTCCTCTCGGAGATGCTTCCGAATGGTAACGAGCTGCCCAAAAACACATACTGGGGATGGAGGTAGAAAGAATACATGCATGTCCGAACGACTGTATCTTGTACCGTAATGAATTATTGAACTTGCGTTCATGTCCAGTGTGCAAAGCATCTCGTTACAACCGTAAGAGTCAACCAGACGACGGCGAGTCTTTCATCGACCCGAAGAAAGGAGTTCCCGCTAAGGTGGTGTGGTATCTGCCCGTAATTCCGCGTCTGAAGCGTTTGTTCGCGAACCCAAAAGAGGCCAAATTGTTGTGCTGGCACTCGGAGGACCGTAAGAAAGATGGAAAGCTAAGACACCCTGCCGATTCCACGCATGGAGAAACATCGACATGATCTTCGAACAATTCGGTGCGGAGCTGAGGAATATAAGGTTCACATTGAGCACGGACGGAATGAATCCTTTCGGCAACATGAGCAGCTGGCACAGCACTTGGCCAGTTGCTCTTAGTATGTACAACCTACCACCTTGGCTGTGTATGAAGCGGAAGTACATCATGATGTCACTGCTTATCCAAGGGCCGAAGCAACCTGGGAATGATATTGACGTCTACCTAAGACCTTTGGTGGAAGATCTGAAAACACTGTGGAATGAAGGGTACAGGTATGGGATGCGTACAAACAAGAGAACTTCACCCTACACGCCATGTTGTTCTGCACGGTCAATGATTTACCTACCCTACGTAACCTTTCAGGCCAGAGTAAAGAACCAGACAAGGCTTGCCCTCAGTGCTTGGATGGTACCACGAGTAGGTGGCTGGCCCACTCCCGTAAGACGGTGTTCATATGCCACCGTAGGTTCCTTAAGAGGAATCACCTGTACCGCAATATGAAGGAACAATTTGACGGGACGAGGGAGAGAGCTTTATGTCCAAGGCATTACAGCGGGCAAGAGGTGTACAATATGGTTAAGGATATCGATGTTATCCTTGGAAAGAGTGGTAAAAAAGTGAAGGCCAGCGGCATGTGGAAGAAGAAATCAATATTTTGGGAGTTATCCTATTGGCAGCACCTTGAAGTTCACCACTGCATCGACGTTATGCAGGTAGAGAAGAACGTGTGTGACAGCCTGATTGGTCTATTACTTAATATTCCAGGGAAGACGAAGGACGGCCTCAACGCACGTCTCGACTTAGTAGACATGAAGATCAGGCCCGAGTTGGCAGCTGAGCCCTCCCAACAAGGCAGAACAAGGCTTCCTCCGGCCTGCTATAACCTGAAAAAGGCTGAGAGGACCGAACTATGCCGGTGCTTGCAAGGTGTGAAAGTTCCGTCCGGTTACTCCGCCAACATCTCGAAACTTGTTTCGATGGAAGATCTAAAATTAGTTGGCATGAAGTCTCATGATTGCCATGTGTTGATGAAACAGATGCTTCCTGTTGCAATCCAAAATATCCAGCCGAGCTATCTCCGAGACACAATCATTAGGCTGTGTTACTTCTTCAACACAATCTCTCAGAAGGTCATCGATCCCGAAGCACTAGATGTGTTGCAGGCCGATGTGGTGAAGACATTATGTCATCTTGAGATGTACTTTCCTCCGTCGTTTTTTGATATCATGGTCCATGTTACCATCCACCTTGTGAGAGAGATAAAGATCTGTGGACCGGTATTTCTACGTCAGATGTACCTGTTGGAGCGGTACATGGGAATTCTCAAGCAGTACGTACGAAATAGATCTCGTCCAGAGGGCAGCATCGTCGAACGTTACACAACCAAAGAGGTGGTCGAGTTCTGTATCGATTACATGGACCAGCTTAAACAGATAGGTGTGCCTATGTCTTGCCACGAGGGGAGACTGGATGGCAAAGGGACCATAGGAAGGAAAACACTCATTCCTGACTACGCGTCGTTATCTCAAGCCCATTTCGCAGTCTTGCAACACATGACTGAAGTAGCCCCGCATATCAACATGCATAAGGACAAGCTACGCAGAGAGAATCCAGGCCGTATGGAGGCTTGGCTTACCAGACAGCACAACCACAGCTTCAACAACTGGCCGGTTACGGGTTCGAAGTACTAATAGTACAATAGAGGAGAATATTGGCTGGTTGGCCAGATGGCCAAGTCACACAATCCTGAAATTTGAAGCATACGACATAAATTGGTACACCTTTTATACTAGAGCACAGGATACGAAGAGCACGGTACAAAAGAGCGGTGTCCGCATAGATGCCTTCCAGGACAAACGTGGGGTGTGTGCGTACTACGGGTACATTGAGGAGATCTAGGAACTCGACTATGTATGTTTCAAGATCCCCCTCTTCCGGTGCCGTTGGGTCGCACTCTCAAGTGTTAAGGTCGACAAGTACGGCATGACTACAGTGGACCTCGAACGTGCCACATACAAAGATGAACCATTTGTACTCGCTAAGCAAGCTGTTCAGGTCTTTTATGTCCAAGACCCGGCAAATCAGAAACTTCACGTAGTCCTTCAGGGGAAAAGAAGGATTATCAGAGTTGAGAATGTCGTGGACGAAAAAGAATACAATCAATTTGATGAGTTCCCTCTTGGAGACGGCACCGTGCTAAACGAAGAACAACTACCGATCGGGGCCACCTGCTATCTGCGCGTCGATCATCAAGAAGGGTTGGTTGTTAAAGGAGATTAGGTTATTTTCTATGATGTAACCCGATTGTTATGTATCGCCACTAGGGTTTTCTGTATGAACTATTAATGCAATAATAGGTTTGCAGATTTTGAGTTACAGTAATATGAATGAGACCTACACCATGTGATAGTACGTATGAAACCATAAATTTACAAAAAAAAATCTTGTCATGTGGAGTTTGTTTGCATTAGTTATGAATTTTACAAGTTTATGGGTTTAAGGGCATTTTCAAACGTTTCCATAACAGTAACATGAATAATAGTTATACCATAAAATTGTACAGATTAAAATATGAATTTACAAAAAAAGTTCAACTCAATTGGAATTCATATGAATTTTCTATGATTTTTAGAAGTTTTAAGTCATTTCTAGCATTTTCTGTCTTATCCTTAATAAATCAATAACATGAAAGTCATGACAAGTGGGACCGTAGGTCAACTCGGGCAAAACCTTTGTACAGATGGCTCGTAGTACAGAACCGTCTGCACTAATAATAATACAGACGGCTCCGTATTGAGAACCGTCTGTACTAATGTAGCAGCGTCCCGCCTGCAATATTAGTACAGACGGCTCCATATTGAGAACCATCTGTAAGAATGCTAGTGCAGATGGTTCGCGGTGTGGAACTGTCTATACTAATAATAGTGCTGACGGTTCGCGGTATAGAACCGTCTGTACTATTAGTCCAGACGGTTCATTTTTGCGGACTGTCTGTAATACCATCTCTAATAAATCCCCTCGCGGTCTTCCTCTTTCCAAACCCGCGCCGCCAGTTTCAATTTTCATCGCTAACCCTAGTCTGTCGTGCCCGAACTCCGAGCTGCCACCGCCGCACATCACCGCCGTCGCCCGGCCTTCTCCTCCCCGGCCTCGCCGGCCTCCCCGCTCCTCTCCGGCGTCCGCTCCTCCCCGAAGCCCTCTGCCCCGACGCCGCCGCCGCCCCGAAGCCCTCTGCCCGACGCCGCCGCCGCCTTGAAGATCTCCTCCCCGAAGCCCTCTACCCCGATGCCGCCGCCGCCCCGAAGCCCTCTGCCCCGATGCCGCCGCCGCCCTGAAGATCACCTCCTCCCCTCTGCCCTGACACCCTCTGCCCCTGATTGTACAAAGTATGGCTCATTTCTGTATAGCTGCCATGTTGCTTGCTATCATGTTCAAAATGCTCTTTGCATCAACTTCTAGGATACCAGTCAAACCGTCACTGCTAGCATTATGCACCACAGATGGCAATGGCTAATCTTAGATAATGGTCAAGTGATGGTTACTTCCTAGAGGCATCTACACTTTTTAAAGTATGTTTAAACTTGACAGCAAGATCCATAAGTTAGTGGTAAGGTCAGAGGGATAAGATATGGTATTAAACATAGAGATATATAACTGATTTTATGATCGTGATGAGAGAGGACAACTACTTAAGCTTCCAATTAAACAATTCGTTCTGAAATGTTTGATAGGGAGAAAAGAAGCCTAATTAGACTAAACCAAATATCGTTAGACTGTAGGAAGTACTGTTTCTTCATGGACTCGCAGTGGTATTCCACAGTATATTCTTCCCCTCCACTTGTTTCAGATACTAGTCAGTGTAACAAATGTATGAATCGATCGTCGCTTTAATTTAATCTACCAATCATTACGTGAGAGTTGAGATGACTTGGCGAAATGTTTAATCATGTGTGACTCGCTGTCGCGTGTCTTACGATCTTGCTACTTGCAAATGCTACCCTCTATTACTCAAGTATATATATATATATAAATCCGGATCAATTGATGGGTGGTGTAAATGTTGCACGTCTAATCTTCCGTACCACTTCCTAACTGATGTGCAAAGTTTCATTATATATAAAAAACAATAGAATCAAGCAATTGAAAGTTGCAGTACATGATGATCATACCATGGACCTGGGATAGACCAATGCAAAAACTTATTCATCAGAGGACATTTTCATTTAAAAATATGAAGCTTGTTATTTGTATGTATGTTTCGTTCACTAGGAACTCTACTAAGGACATGATATGCAGGAATGTTCTCAAGGAGTAGTGGTAAAGATGTTTCTGGGAATTGAGGAGATAGACCTTGCATACATTCAGAAAATGTTACGCTAACTTCTAACATGAAGCAGTTCCTAGAGTTCATGTGTCTTTATATGAAAATGTTCTCTATTATCAGTTAGAAAGGATGCTTCTGTCTTTATATGATATATGCTATTGTCTTTTGTTATTTGTTACAGGAAAGATACAGTGTTCTTCTGATGCATATATCATTGATTCCCTCGCCCAGAAAGAAGAATTCGTTCGTAGCATACATAATGTCTGGAATTAGTTCGTGTACTGTATATCTGAATTTTTCATCTTTTGAAGATGGCGTCCGGAGATGAACGTGAATTGCTGGTGGCCTCTTCTGCTCGACAAGATGAGATGCACTTGTCTCCTCAACCAGCTCAACCGTTGCGTGAACAACATGCAGAAGCCTCGTCTCATGAGCAAACCGAAGAATCGGGTGGGCAGAAGCGAAAGCGAGGTGGTCGAGGCAAAAATAACTCATGTCAGTGATGAGGTGTGCCCACATTGCCTCAGCAGGCTCAGGCGGCATTCCGTAGAGCGTGCGCTTCACTGGCGAGAATGAAGGTCCAGATAATGTATGCCAGCTGGCCGTCAGTGCCGGATAACGAGAAAGAGTTCCTGTGGAACACCATCAAAGCACAATTCGACTTCCCCGAAGGTACCGAGAAGGCCGTGGAAAGACAGGCAAAAGCCAAGATGGGCAAGGCATGGAAGACCTTCAAGAGCGAGCTTTACAACACGTACGTGAAGAACGATATTATGCCCTACAGGCAGGACCCGAACACTTACGGGTACTTGGAGGATCAATGGGCGGAATTTGTGGAGAGGTGCACGTCGAAGGAATTTGTGCAGCGAAGGCAAACAGGGCGCGCCAGGCATGCAACGTTCACCCCCACAGGCTCGGAACCGGTGGGTATGTGTGCAAAGAGTTGGAATGGAGAACAGAGGACGAGCGGGCGTCTCAGGAGAGTTGCGACACACCGTTCTCCCAGATCCCAGAGAGGCGGGCCCGGAACTGGTATCGCGCGAGGGCCAACATCTCGGCTGATGGCACCGTCGCCTTCAGCAAGCCCGAAACCGTCCAAGTGGCTGAAAACATCCTGCAACTGTCAGAACAATCCGTTCAAGGAACTTTCCAAGTAGTCAGGGAAAAGGATATACTAACCTCGGCTCTGGGAAACAAAGAGCACCCGGGTCAAACGCGTGGCGTGGGGGTGACGGTTCCATGGAAGTTGGGATTCCCCGACGATGCGGGTTCGTACAGGAGTCGGAGGAGAACGAAAGCAGAGCCCGAGGCAGCTGAGCGTGAACAGATGAAAAGAGAGCTGATGGAAGAAATATATGCAGGCCTAGAACAGAAGATCGACGCAAGGGTCGAAGAACGGGTACGGCAGATAAGGCAGGAGGATGCAGCCGCCGTGGCCGAACGTAGCCCCACAGGCTCATCCCCACATGCTCGGCGCCTGAGTAGCTGCGCATCCGTGGAAAATGACAATGCCGAAGACGTCCATGAACAATCCGCTCATGACCACGTTCCAGATGACGACCGTGCCGACGACTTACATGTCGAGCCGATTCCGCGTGAAGTCGTCAGCGAAAGATTCCCTGTCGACGACATAGTGGTGGCAACTAAGTGCAAGCTCCTCGTGCCCAGCTGTTTTGGCCCCACTGACATGCTGGAGGCTAGCATGGGGTTAGCATTTCCATATGTCGAAGACACAATGGTGCACAGAGTTCCACTAGCGGTGGGTAACGCTAAGGTGGCAGTGGACATGGTGCATGCGAATTGCTCCTCCTTCACACTTCCTGTACCGCCGGAGGACGATGTCACGACACTGGGGCAGGCCGTCCACACGTTCATCTAGTGGCCAAAGAAGTACATTTCCCTGGTTGCCCCTCCACCTCCTGCACGGCTGCTGTCTCCGGTACGTTACGGTCCAGATTTCTCAATCCGTGCTCCTCCACCGAAGGTGAAATCCGTTTCAGCACAATCTCAACAATCTAGCAAATCTAGCCAACAGGCTGCCAAAACGACTCCTCAAGCTCAGCGTAGGGCCACCAGAAATAGCACAAAGTTGGCCAAGAGCAAAGAGGTAGAAGAAGAACCCGAGATAAGAAGCTACACGAAACGGCAGCCGCTAGTGACACGGGCGGCGTTAGAACGACTTGGTTGGGCAGCTTAGATTCTGCATGATTTTTACATGAAGAGGTCCAACGAGGAGACAGCGCTTCCTCAAAATATCGGCGCCACGTTCAAGCGGCAACATTTCCTCCATCCAGGTGGAACCTTTACTGTCGAGTTCAAGGATTTATCCGACCTCTACCGTCATGACACCCTCGATGTCAGCCTATTAAGATGCTGGACACTGTAAGTGTTCTCAATCACGGCTTATGCTAAATGAATTGCCTAACTTATTGATACGCTCTTTCAATAACATTACTTTTATGTGTAGACATATGATTCAAGAGGCTAGGGTAGAAAATCCTAATATCGGATTCCTCGATCCACAAGTGGTCGTATGCACAATGGTCCAATTCCAGCCAAAAGAGGTCGAGGAATACATTTCGGACGCCATGCTCCTTCTCTGTACTAAGCGCGTCATTCTTCTACCGTACAACTATGGATTCCACTGGATGCTCGTCTGCCTCGAGCCACAACATCTACATGCCATGTACTTCGACTCCAGGGACTACGCACCAGAGAAGTACGCAGATTTGATGACGGTGCTCAATGGGGCGTTCAAGAAGTATGTTGCCAAGGGGGGTTGTGAAAACAACACAAACCGAATCGACCCACCGATTTCATTTCCCGGTAATAATTCCTCCCTCGCCCAAGAATAATCACCTCGCACGTTCTAATATGTATTCGGTAAAACTAAATTACCCTGCACGTAACCATGATTTCTCCAGTGCCACAAGCAGCCACCAGGCACCAATCTCTGTGGATACTATGTCGCGACATATATGATGCAGATCGTTCGCTCTAGTCTGGTAGATGTGGAGGTTAGTGTCATTACACTATATGTAGTTCCATTTTTCATCGTTCGGACGTTGTGCCTAACCTAGCTATTTAATTTCCTTCTGCAGAGTTTTAAGTTCCCTACAAATGAGCTCGACACTCAGGGCGTCCGGTTTGTTCAAAAACAGTTAATAACTTTCATACTTAGAGAGTTGTTGAAGGAAACCGGAGAATTCCATTGTCCTCAAAATGTTACTCCTCAATGACTTGAGAGTTTTTTCCCTAACAATGCATGTGAATGACTTTGTGGTTGAGAATGACATTTTATGTTTGCTTCTGAATGCTATGTCTAAGATCAATGAGTACATTCTGTGTCTGTGTATGCTATGCCTGTGATTGATCACTTTGTTTCTAGCGTTTTCACTGCCGTGGCAGGACCGCGGTCGCACCGGGCATCGTTACCCTGCCGCACGGCTGCTGCGACAGCAAAAACGGTAGTTTTCGCTGCCGCGGCAGCAGGCGGCAGCAACGTCGCCTTGCCACACGGCTGCCGTGGCAGCAGGTGGCAGCACCGTCGCCCTGCCGCACTGCTGCCGCGGCAGCGGAATCAGCCATTTCCGCTGCCGTGGCAGCAGGCGGCAGCAACATCGCCTTGCCGCATGGCTGCCGCGGCAGCCGAAACATCTGTTTCTGCTGCCGTGGCAGCAGGCGACAGCACCGTCTCATTGCCGCACTGCTACCTCGGCAGCAGAAACGGTTGTTTCCGCTGCCACGGCAGCATTGTTTTCCTGCCACAGCAGTAGTACAGACAGTTCCAGGGGTAGAACCATCTGTACAAATGCTTTGTTCAGATGGTTCTGGGAATGGAACCGTCTGTACAAATGCTTTTGAGGTACTGTTCAATGCATTTGGGCAGACGGTTTTGTGGATGGAACCGTCTATACAAGTACTTTGGAGGTACTGTACCAGAGAATATCACAGACGGTTCGTGTGTGGATCCGTCTGTACTAATTATTTGTACAGACGGTTCAATAACCGTCTGTACAAACTTGATTTGTACTGACTGTTTCGTACAGACAGTTCGAAAAACCATCCTGCCTGGTGTTTCCGAACCGTCTGTACAAATCGATTCTGTAGTAGTGCAAATCATTAAAAATCATGTATTCAGACCCAAAAAAATAAACATCAATAAAAACTAGTAAAAAACAAATGGAAATAATGCTCCTAGATTCTAATTAATTCAAAAATCACTCGATAATCTTCTAGGACTTTTGGGAAAATAATAACATTTTATATGAGTTACCGCTCCACCCCGAATCGACGCAAGTACCTGGGTAACAATCTAGCCCCTGTTAATTTTGTTAAGTGTCTAATGCTCATGTCAAAGTGTTAGATAGGAGGAAAGGGATGCGCAATGCGAAGGTGAGACTTTCCACAGCACAAAGTGTAGTAAACAAGGCCCATGGCTACTATAGCACAAAAGTAAGTACAGTGAATAAGAACTAAGGCCGCTATAACACAAAGTGCAGTATGGCTGCTACAACACAAAGTGTGGTAAACAAGACACGCGGCTACTACAGCACAAAGTGCAAAGAACAAGACCAAAGGCAGTACAGCCCAAAGTGCAGTAAACAAGACCAAAAGCTACTACAGCACAAGGTGTGGTAAGTAAGACCTAAGGCTACTACAGCATAAAGTGTGGTAAACAAGACCCACGGCTGCTATGACACAAAGTACAGTAAGCAAGACTCAGGACTACTAAGCACAAAAAGTGATAAACAAGACTCAAGGCAACTACGGCATAAAGTGGGGTAAACAAGACCCAAGGCAGCTTTGACACCAAGTGCTATCAATGGAATGCTAAGCTACCGCGGCATCAAGTGTTGTAAAGCGAAGCTAGAAAATGATGATGTCGGTGAGATGACTCTCGGACAGTAAGTCTAGGCACCCCAGGTCGGGAGACCGAGGTGCTAGGGGGAGACTTGGGGAACGAAGCCAAGTATCCACGGGACCTTTGTCCAACTACCGCCGAAGACACAGGAATTTCAATAAATGCGTAGTGGAAGTGTGTATTTCTCTCGTGTTCATATGGGGCGCCTGCTTGCCCTTATATAGGCAAAACTGGCTTACAAGTGTAAATACATCGCTGCCCCCTAAAAGGTTACAATCTTTTTCTAGCCTGTGTCACCGTACGTGGGTCGAACATGTACTCTCCACCTCGTCGCTACCTACTATATGCACCGGCATATTCCTAGATTCGCCTCACCGGTACGGCCCGTCTCCACCCTTGCCGTCCTCTGCGCCCGCGCGTCACCCGTGCTGGACGAACTCGCCTCTCCCTCCTTCTCGTCCTAGCCGAGGTGCCCTCTAATCTCGCTCGTGGCAGCCGACTTACTCCCTGCTCCCATACCTACGTCATCTTACCAGGACGACTTCGCACCGTCCCAAGCCCATCGAAGATCCCTGTAAAACATAGCACTTGTTAATCATAATACGTGCAAGAGGAGGGGGTACCTCGGCCCGATGGCCTAGCTGGACTCCCCCAATAGCAGCCCCTTGTGGGTGCGATCGGCGAGGAGACTGCTGCCGCTCGCGCCCGCATTTTTCCCTTAGCGGGAGTCAGAGAGCCCCGGGCGAGGTGCCCTTTTCAACCTTCCCGGCTTCCGGTCTTCTCACCCACCCGTTTCCACAGATTTCGCCTCGTGTTCCAGGCTGTAACCGCTCGACCTGCTTGTTCCGCCTCCGCCCGTTACTCCGCCTCGGAGAGCGGACCGCCCTGGGGCTATAAATACCCCTTCGCACCCTTCCTGCGGCTGTACCACTCTTTTCGCCTGCACCTCGCCGCTCCCCGTACCGGGTTCTCTCGCCAAGATTCGCCGCTCGGACTGGGTTGCACTCAAGCGCCTTAGGGACGACTTGACGCTAGAACAGGAGAAGTCTGATATGGCGTCTAGCAAAGCCGCTGCGGCCACGAAGAAGGGGAAGAAGCCGGCCGAGGTCTCCTACACCCGATGGCTCAGGGCGACCCAAGCGTCGGACACTACGATATCTCGTCTCAGCGCAGCAGGATGCTTCCCTCTGGGGCTGGACGAGCACGGGCCGGCCCTCCCCGAGGAAGGAAGCACACGGGCTACCCCGCCGGAGGGACATATTGTCGTCTTCACCGACCAGTTCAGGGCCGGGCTCTCCTTCCCCGCTGCGCCCATAGTCCAGCTCGTCCTGGACCACTTCGGTCTCGAGATCTCGGACCTCAACCCGACCGCCATCTCTCATCTGGCCATCTTCGAGTTCGCGATGAAGTCAATGCGGCTAGACAGCACGGCGGCAGGCTTCGCCATGTTCCACGAACCGGTGATGATGACCTCGGCCATTCACAACGGCGCCCACTCCCTTTTCGGAATGATCGGATTCTGAGGATGCCGAGGTTCTGACGTCGGCGTTGAAGAACAAGTGGAAGAATTGGAAGAACGAGTGGTTCTTCTACCGGGTTGGCGACCTCGGCTTTACCGGCAGCAAGGTCGCCCCTAGGTATATTACTCACACGCCGGTCGCCTCCTTGGCGGACTTGGCGAGACGCGACGCTCTAAAGGTGATGAACCACCAACTCTCGTCGCGCGACCTGGTCGAGGAGTACCTTCTCCTGAGGATCCGGCCCCTTGCCACTGGTTGGAGGATGAAGTGCTCACCCATCCCCGACGGACAACCTCTCGGACCTTGTCCCTTTTACGGGTACGAGCCGATGAAGGGGTACGACCTCGCCGGGCAGAGCGGGACGCGAATCTCCTTCTGGGGCGATACTTGCCGTCCGAGGTGGCGGTCGTCTCGAAGATGATCGCAGTTCGCCGGAACCGAGCCTGCGAGCTGTTCAAATGGGAGGTTCCTCCTTGCCCAGACATCGCTCCGTCCGGTGATACAAAGGCGGGAGACAAAAGAAAGCGGGCTGCCCCAGCCCCAAAGGCGAAACCGGCTCCGCAGAAGATGAAGCAAAAAAGCCTTGCCGCCGAGCTAGCGGACTAGGACGACGACGACGCCGACAGCGACCGCCACGAGTCACCCGCTCTTGGTGGAGCAAATACCGAAGAGTCCGACGACGATGAGGAGTCCGAGGAGGAGTCGCGTGTCGGGAGCGACGAGGAGCCCCCGGCGAAGAAACAAGACGACATGGCGACCAAAGCGGGCCTGGGCACCGGCAAGGGACCGATGGGCGGCCTCTTTACCGCGGTGCATTCAACAACTGTGACCCAGGACCGGTTCTCCTGGGAATCGTCATCCTCGTCTTCATCTGATGTCGACATCGGCGAGACCGTCGACGTCGCCGGGGATGACGTCGCCGAGGGGTCCCTTCAAGACCCCGTGGTTCCTCAGGCGCGGTCGCCTCCCAAGGTGCCTCAAGCGGGCCAGGCTGTGTCCGAGGGCACGGTGCCGGAGGAGAGCGCGCCTCCGCGCCCGAGAAGAGCTCGCCGTAGGCGCAGGTGCCAAGACGGGCCCGGTCGAGGCGTCGATGGTCGAGAGGACTTCCGCCCTCGACCCTCCAGGCGCAGTGGTGACGGTGCTATCCTCGTCGTCCCCAAAGGGGAAGACAAGGAGCAGGAGCTCTCTCGAATCGACCCAATCGTCTCGCCCTCGTGTGGAGTTGTCTGGTCGACTCGGGCCGGACTTCTTCGCCACCTCGCCGCTGGAGCTTGACCTCGTGAGCCATCCAGGGGCGAGGCTGTCCGAGGAAGACGTGGTGGCGAGCTTCGCCGGGATGTCGGCCCCTCAGGCCGGGGCGGCGGCTCGGGCCGCAGCGCTAAAGGTAAGCTCGACTGTCCTTTAGTTTTTTTCGGTGGATGGATACTAACGCCTCTCTTTCAGTGCCTATTCGTCACCGAGAAACTGGCGCTATTGGAGGCGCGCGTGACCGACACCGAGGGCCCCTTGGCCGAGGAGCGGGCCCGCACTGCCGACGTTCTGCACGCCCTGAGTGTTGAAGAGGGGAAGTCGGCCGCGCTCACCACGCGCCTGGACGAGAAATCCTCCGAGGTGGAGCTCCTAAAGACCAAACTGAAGGACATGGAGGAGCGCGCCGCTCGTGCAGAGGGGGATCTCGCCATCGAGCGCAACGGGGCCGAGGCAGCGAGGAAGCGCGCCTCTCAGGCGGAGCGGTCGCTGGCTTCCGAGCGAGGAAAGGCTGAGGCGGCTGCAACGTTGCTTGCCTCGGAGGAGAAGAAATCTGCCTCGGCCCTGAGGGATGTCAAGCAGCTCCGCGCCGACCTCGCCCTGGTGCACGAGAGGCTCGGTTTCCTCGCTGACCTAAACTCTAGGACTCACCGACTCGTGTCAGGGCTCTGTCACGCGGCGCATGTGACTTCTGACGTGGTCGGGCTCGACATCGCCCCCTTCAGCTGCGATGACCCGGAAGCCTACACCGTGGAGGGCATCAAGTGGGCGAGTCGGGTCTGCCACGACACCCATCTGGCGACCCTAATCTTCACCCAAGACAATGCTCAGGCCGCCGCAGAGCTTCTACTTGGCTGCTCCTTCCTGGCGACTCGCTCCGAACCCTCTGTCTTCTTGGCTCCGGGCTACGTCGCCCCGAAGATGGCCGAGGTGGTTGGGGTTCGAGACAAGTTCAAGGGCAAGGCCGACGCCTTCATGTCTTCAGTCTGGGGGTCGCGCAAGAAGGGGCAGAAGTACGTGGAGGGGATTCAGAAGTCCCGGAAGTGGCCGAGCGCAGGTGCGAGCTCGAAGAGCGCGGAAGGCACCTCGGGCGGAAGGCCGGCCACGTCGTCCCCGCTGGCAAAGGTTTAAAGCTCGCCATTGGCACCGGCTAACAAACATTTTTTGCCCTTTTTGTCGCTACGTCGACGTGCTCGCCGCTTGTGGCGCTTTTGTGAACTCGCCGTGTGGCGTAAAGTTTTTTGGTTAAATCATCTAAGTTGGCGATGTTCATTTTTATCATGCTTGTTTGCAGACTACGTCGTCGCGACATAAGTCACCTGCCGGGCGACGCGGTTCTCGCCCTTTTGTGGCCATGTCGCATAAGCACTGCTTGGCCGCCCTACCGGCTACTCGGAGGGGGGATGACGGGCCTGGGGAACCCGCGGAGGATGTCGCCCTGGCCCCCGTCACAGCTCGGGGAAGTAGCTTGCTCGCCGTGGTCAGTGAGGAAGTGGAGGGTGGCGACTCGGCTGAGGCCCGAGGGGACGAGGACCTGATTCTTTTGGCCCTTGTCGTTGAAGTGTCTGATGATGCCGAGTAGGATTGTTCTGATGTTTAGTTCGCCCCAGATTGTGGGACATTTCTTTCGACTTAGTAGTTTTTTCGTCGTGCCCGACGTGACTTGTAATCCACCGTGGACCGAAGGGGAGCCTTCCCCTACCAAAATAAAGGGGCGACCGCGAAGTAGTCGCGGTCGCCTCACTTTGTAACCGCATATCTGATTATTCACGTTGTTTTTATACAATGGGCGAGGTGTTTCTTGTTTGGATGAGTCACGAGGTAGTGTAGGATCGTCGAATATCTTTCCTCGTCGAATACGATGCTGCTGGTTAAGCCGATGTGGTCGACCCTCTTGGAATTTTTAGAGCGTGGCTACAATCTTAATGGCGCGGTGCTAAGTCGGGGCGCGGTGCGGGGGCCGTGTCGCCACTAGGTCGGGACGGGGCACGTAGCCGTGTCGCCGCTACGTTGAGGCGCGGCGCGGAGTCGTGTCGCCAATAGGTTGGGGCGCGGCACGGAGCCATGTCACCACTAAGTCGAGGCGCGGCGCAGGACCGTGTCGCCAATGGGTCGGGGCGCGGCACGGAGCCGTGTCGCCACTAAGTCGAGGCACGGCACGGGGCCGTGTCACCACTAGGTCGGGGCGCGGCGCGGAGCCATGTCGCCACTAGGTCGGGGCGCGGCACGGAGCCGTGTCGCCGCTACGTTGAGGCGCGGCGCGGAGCCGTGTCGCCAATAGGTTGGGGCGCGGCGCAGAGCCATGTCGCCGCTAAGTCGAGGCGTGGCGCGGGGCCCTCGCCACTAGGTCGGGGCGCGGCACAGAGCTGTGTCGCCGCTACGTTGAGGCGCGGCGCGGAGCCGTGTCGCCAATAGGTTGGGGCGCGGCGCGGAGCCGTGTCGCCGCTAAGTCGAGGCGCGGCGTGGGGCCGTGTCGCCACTAGGTCGGGGTGCGGCGCGGAGCCGTGTCGCCAATTATGAACATAATAAGCTGTTGACATTGTCTTAACCAAAAAATACGGTTGTTTACGAGGACGACGTCCTTTTTAGCTGGCGCAGCAGCAGTGGGTCACGTGGTGAGATCAGATGTAGTACTTCCTGAGATTGTCGCTGTTCCAGCTGTGCTTGAGGACGACTCCGTCTAGGTCCTTCAGGCGGAACGACGACGGCCGAGACGAGGAGACGACTTCGTACGGGTCTTCCCACTTGGGGGCGAGCTTGCCGTCGGCTTCAGGATTGAGCTTCATTTTGAGCATCAGGTCGCCCACTTTTATTGGCCTTGGCTTCGCCGTCTTGTTGTAGTGTCTTGCCGTAGTGGCTTGGTACTGGTCGATGTGGAGGGCGGCACCGTGTCGTACTTTGTCGAGCCCCTCGAGCGATGTGAGGTGATTATCGTCATCTGGTGACTCGCGCACACGAAGGGATTCCAACTCGACTTCGGCCGGGGTGACGGCTTCTTCGCCAAACAGCAGTTTGAATGGTGTGTGGCCCGTCGCCCGGCTGACCGAGGTGTGAGATGACCACAAGACATTAGGGAGCTCATCTGCCTATCTCCCGGCGGGAAGCTCGAACATGCACCGACGTAGGCCTGATAGGATGATGCCATTTGCCCTTTCTACCGCCCCGTTAGCTTTGGGGTTGGCGACTGAAGCAAAGCAAAGCTTGATACCGAGGCCAGAACAGAATGCTCTAAAGTTTGCCACGTCGAACTAGGTCCCGTTGTCCACTGTGAGCTCGCGTGGAAGGCCGAACCGACAGATGAGATTTTTCTAGACAAACTTCTGCACGGCGGCCGAGGTGATCTTTGTCAATGGTTCTGCCTCTATCCACTTGGAGAAGTAATCCAGGGCGATGACGATGAATTTGGCACCTCGGCTCACCGTTTTGAAGGGGCCGACGAGGTCCACTCCCCAGCGGGCCAGGGGCCACGAGGGGGAGATGGGCTGCATTGCCGTTGCTGGTTTGTTAGTGCCGCGGCCCATCCATTGGCAAGCCGGACAGTGCCGTACCAACGTCTGGGCGTCGGTCAACACCGTAGGCCAGTAAAAACCGGTGCGGTAAGCTTTGGCGATTAGGGACCGCGGGGCGAGGTGCGAACCGCAGAGCCCCTGGTGGATCTCCTTGAGCAGACTCCGCCCTTCTTCAAGTGCGAGGCATCTCAGGAATGGGGCGCACACCCCCCGCTTGTAAAGAGAGCCCTTGTGGACGATGAAACTCTGAGCACGCGCGGCGAGGCGTCGTGCTTCGGCCGGGTCCTCGGGCTCCTTCTCCGAGACAAGGTATTCTTCGATCGGGGTCCTCCAGTCTTCAGGCGAGGCGGTGCTGACGGCGGGCCCCGCCTCGGTCGAGATGGTGTTGACGTCGGACATGGCCTCGGCCGAAGCGACTGACAAGGTCTCGCTGAACGCGCCAGGGGGCGGGGTGGTGTTGCCGCTCGCCGCTCGGGTCAGGAGATCGGCCTCGAAGTTGTCCCCGCGCGGGATGCTTTGGATCGTGATTCCGCTGAAGTGCTTCTCGACTGCCCTTACTGCCGCCAAATACATCGCCATCTCCGGTTCCTTTGCCTGATAGTCCTTCCCGACCTGCCCGGTGACTAGTTGCAAGTCACTTCGGACAAGCACTTGGCGCGCCCTGGCCGCGCGTGCCTTGCGGAGGCCGAGCAGAAGAGCCTCGTATTCGGCGGCATTGTTTGTTGTTTTGAAGTTTAGGCGGGCCGAGTATAGCATCTTTGCTCCCCCTGGTGATATCAGAACCGCACCGGCCCCAGCTCCCTCCGCACACCAAGAACCGTCGACGTACAGTGTCCAGATAAGGTCGCCCGTAGCAGGCTCGAAATCCGGGCGGGGTACCCACTCGACGATGAAATCGGCGAGTACCTGAGACTTGATGGCGGTCCTGGGGAGAAACTCAATTGTGAACGGGGCGATCTCGGCTGCCCACTTGCTGACTCGACCGGTGGCCTCACGGTTGCGAAACATCTCGCCTATTGGGAACGACATTGGGACCCGAATTGAGTGGGCCATAAAGTAGTGGCGAAGCTTTCAGGAGGCCATGATCAGCGCGTATGCCAGCTTCTCGAGCTCGGTGTAGTGTAGCTTCGCTCCTTGTAATGACTCGGAGACATAGTAGACTGGGTTCTGGGTCCGGGCCTGCTCTCTGACTAGGACGGCGCTGACGGCCGAGGCCGTTGCGGCGAGATACAGCAGAAGGACATCCCCCGGGGACGGGCTTTGGAGCAGAGGAAGCGAGGCGAGGTACTGCTTGAGGTTCTCGAAGGCGAGCTGGCACTCCTCCGTCCATTCGAACTTCCCGGAGCCCCTTAGGGCTTTGAAGAACGGGAGCCCCTTCTCGGCGGAGCGAGACACGAACCTTCCCAAGGAGGCGAGACGGCCTGCCAGCTTCTGTACTTGCTTGGTCATGGTGGGCGGGCTCATACCTAGGATTGCTTGTATCTTCTTTGGGTTGGCCTCTATTCCCCGCTTGGCGACGAGGAAACCTAGCAGCTTCCCAGCGCGCACGCTGAAGACGCATTTTTTCGGGTTCAGACGCATGTCGGACCTGCGCAAGTTGCAGAAGGTCTCCCGTACGTCGGCCGCGTGTGTCTGAGCGAGGGTGCTTTTTATGACGATGTCGTTCACGTATGCTTCGACGTTGCGGCCAACTTGATCGCGCAAGGTTTTTGCGATCAGCTGGGCAAACATCGCCCCTGCATTCTTGAGGCCGAACTGCATTCGCACATAACAAAACGTTCCACTCGGGGTGATGAAGCTTGTCTTCTCCTCGTCCCCCTGGGCCATCCACACCTGATGGTACCCTGAGTAGGCGTCCAGGAAGCTCATGAGCTTGCAGCTGGATGTGGCATCCACGAGTTGGTCGATGCGAGGGAGAGGGAAGTCGTCCTTTGGGCACGCCTTGTTAAGGTCGGTGTAGTCGACGCACATGCGCCACTGCCCGTTTGCCTTTTTGACGAGGACCGGGTTCGCCAGCCATTCTGGGTGTAGGACCTCGCGAATGACCCCGGCCTTGAGCAGCTTGGCGACTTGTTCGCGGGCGGCGAGCTGTCGGTCGACTGACATTTTCCTTAGCCGCTGCTTGACAGGACGCGCCCCTGGCCTGACTTGCAGCTTGTGCTCGATTATGCTCCGGGGGACCCCCGGGAGATCTTCAGGTTCCCAGGCGAATATGTCTGCATTTTCTCGCAGGACGAGGAGGAGGGCCTGCTCCACCTTGGCTGGGAGATCAGCCCCGACCAAGACGGCCTTGTGAGGCTCGTCTTCGGATAGCAGGACGGACCGAGTTTCCCCATCCGGCCTGGGTTTGGGGATCCACCACCCCGTGGTAGAAGACATGAACTGGTCGGGGGCGAGGTCGATGTCGAGGATTTCGCTTGACGTGGGCGAGGCAGCACCGCGGGAGTCGGGGCGTGATGTCTCAAATCGCCGGGACGGCGTCGTGAACATATCTGATGGTTGCAGACTGCTCGATGCGGCGGGACAGGCCTTGGTCGCCGTGGACCATTACGACTACAGCGGGCGCAGGGATCTTCATGCACAAGTAGGCATGGTGAGGGATTGCCCCGAACTTATTGAGCGCCAGATGCCCAAGGATCACATTGTACTGGTAAGGCATGTCGATGACATCGAAGAGCACGGTCTCGGCGCGGGAGAGCCCGTCGCTTCGGAACTCTACCGAGAGTTCAATTCGCCCGAGGGCCCTGATCGGCTCGCCGCCAAAGCCGAGGAGGGGGATTTTGGGAGGTTGCAGGCATGAATGCGGGATGCCCATTTCGTCCAAGGCGGAGGCGAACAGGATGTCCGCTGAGCTGCCTCCATCAATGAAGACGCGTCGCACCTCCACCTCGGAGATGAGGGCCGAGACGACCAGGGCGTCGTGGTGTGGGAGGACCACGCCCACAGCGTCCTCTGGGCCGAACGTGATCGGGGTGCTTGTCCAGGCGGGGAGGTCGGTCGGCGGGTACGCGCCGATGTGTTGGACCCGACGAACGTATTCCTTGCGCTGGCGCTTCGACGGGAAAGTGCAGGCGCTCCCGCCGGTAATCGTGTGGACGACACGACGCGGCCCATGGCCGCCGGGAGGGGAGCCCCGACGGGGAGGTGGTGGAGGAAGCTCGAGCGGGGCCTCGCCCCGCGGTTCTTGGATACGCCGCTCGCCCTCCGCCCGGGGCGGGGGGCATCGCCTTGCGCTCGGGTGACGACTTCGCATTCGTCTGTGGAATGCGAGCAGAGCTTGTGGAGCTCGCAGTACTTTCGTCGGGGCCCTCTTGGGCGGGGTGGCTCTCGCGGGCGAGGACCCGGGGCTCCTCGGCCTAGCCCTGGCCGGGCGTAGGGCTCCCTTCCGTGGCGGCGCGGGGGCTCGCGAGGCGGGGAGCGGGCGATCGGCCTCCGTTGACTTTCTCGCGGTCGTCCTTCGTCTGATACATGATGTACCTCGTGGCGCCTCGGACGCCGCCGCTCGGCCTCAGTCTTCTCGCTCCCCAGGTACGCCTGCGACGCTCTGGCCTCTTCCCTTCGCAGAATCTGCCCTTCTTCAACTCGGGCGTACACCTCCATTATGTTGTACAGCTGCTCGACGCGGGAAGGGCGCTTCCTCTCGAGTTTGTCGGCCAGAGCCTCGTTGTTGATGCCTCGCCACGCCGCCTCACAGATTGTCTGTTCGGCGACCCCCTTCACCTGGCACTGGACCTCGAAAAAGCGGCGCTGGAAAGCGCAGATGGTCTCGCCCGGTCGCTGCCTGAGGTTGCTGAGGTCCGTCGAGGTCATCTCCTTGTTTCGGTAGCCCTGGAAATGCCCGTGTAACTTGTCCCGCAGCTGTTCCCACGAGTAGATTGTACGAGGCTCTAGGCCGAGGTACCATGCCTGAGCGATGCCGGTGAGGGCGAGGAGCAGGCTTTTCGCCATGATGGCCTCACCGCCGCCGGAGGCCATCACGGCCGCCTCGTACACCCTTGTGTACATGACCGGATCCGTCGTGCCCGCGTATTTCGGGAGGTCGGCGGGACGGAACTTATGCGGAAACGGGACCGCCATGAGCCCTGGGCTCAGCGGGCTCGCCAAGCTCGTGAGGTTGACGACCTCGACTTGCACTAGTGCAGAAACCATTATAGGGGAATATTACTAGTGGCGCCCCCCAAAATAACCACGCCACTGGTATCTGTATAATTTATCAGTGGCGTGCCAATCTCAACCGACGCCACTAATAAAACTCTACTAGCGGCGTGCCCATCTAAAGCCACGCCACTAATAAGAGGGACCACCGAGGCGGATACGACATACGATACTAGTGGCGTGGGCTGTCTGAGCACGCCACTAGTATATTGGCTACTAGTGGCGTGCTGTTAGGAGTGGCGCGTCACTAGTAAGGCCCCTATTACTAGTGGCGTGGCTCTTAGTCCACACGCCACTAGTATATTGGCTACTAGTGGCGTGCTGTTAGGGGTGGCGCGCCACTAGTAAGGCCCCTGTTACTAGTGGCGTGGCTCTTAGTCCACACGCCACTAGTAAGTCCTTTACTAGTGGCGTTTGTGTTAGTGGAGCACGCCACTAGTAACCTCTGTGTATTAATGGCGTTCGATTTCATCATGCACGCCACAGTAATATGTATTATTAGTGGCGTGTTTTTTACGTAGCACGCCACTAATTGCTACGTCCAATAATTGAGCGCCCAGCAGTGTGCATATATGAGACATTCATCTCCTTCTTCTTCCTCCTCTCATTCACTTCTTCCTCCTCTCCAGGGCTTTCTGACGGAGGAGTGCATCGCGTTTTGCACGGATTACATGGAAGTCAAAAAATCTATCGGTCTGCCCGTTAATAAGCACGTTGGCAGGCTCGAAGGAGTAGGTCACTCGGTTGGGAAGAGGGATTTGCATGTGGACTTTGATACACCGAACCGACGCGACGACTTCAACAGAGCGCACACAGTAGCGTTACAGCACCTAGAAGTGGTCACCCCTTGGGCGGAGAAGCACGAGAGAACATTAAGAAAAAAGTACGCTGACCTTGGGCAACCGAGGACCGATGACCAAATCAAGAGAGAGCACAACTCCTCCTTCGCGGCTTGGTTCAAAGAGCGCATTCAGAAGAAGCCATTGCCAGCGAGTGATGACAGAGCAAAGATCATCTTCGCCTTGGCACATGGCCCCATATGCAATCTCGTGACTTATCAAGCATATGATATCAACGGATACACATTCTATACGGAGGCCAAAGACAAGGATAGTGATTACCAGAACTCGGGGGTGACGATGGAGGCCTTGACCGGTAATGTAAAGGACAGATACTATGGCAGGCTCGAAGAGATCTGGGTACTTGACTACTCGGGAGAGGTCAAGATCCCCATGTGCCGTGTCAGATGGGCGAAGAGTATCGTAATCGAAGACCGTTATTTCACTACAATGGTTATACCCTCAGCAAAGCCTACTGGGAATGTGCGAGGAATCACCGCCCAGAATGAGCCGTGGGTATTAGCTAAGGACGTGGCCCAATGCTTCTACATAACCGACCCGACAAGGCCGAGCCGTGTTGTCATGAGGAGAGGCAAAAGGAGCATCGTCGGAATGGATGGAGTCGCTGACGAGGAAGACTTTGACCAATTCGGCGACCCAGCGGAAGAAGACGATGGTAAAAAATACACCACGAGAAGGAGCAGAACTACGTTACCTAAGACAGGCCGTCCCTTCAAAAGAAAGAGTCACGACGTGGGGCTAAAGTATACAAGGAAGACCAAGAAGACCAAGACGACCGTTGAGAAGATTGTGAAACGCTGACAAACTAGCTAGCAGCGGCAATTTCTCACATTATTGTATCTCTTTTGTATTTGCACTTAACCATTGATGTAATATCAAGTTGTATCAAGTCTATGCATATTACTATTAATGTCATATCAAGTTGTATCGAGACTTCATTAACATGTCTTTTTAAAATTCAAATACATAGAAATAAATTTAATGCCCGACAAATAGAAAATTAACACGAGGGGTTGGGTGTAGGCTGTCGAGATGAAGACGGTATCTTAGCATTATGTGTGGATGATAAATGCGTAATTAATGCTTATACCGTAGGCTGTTGGGAAGTTCCACTAGATCGTGTCTCACTTTCTATATGGCCCTAGAAGAGATGACGAGTGATAAAAAGATTGAGAATGGTAGGTGTTTCTTGTAACAGCGACAGAGCCATTTGGTGATACTGTTTTATTTCATGTTGATGATTTGTGCTCAACATGGGATTACTGTATTCTATCTGAGTTCACTATGCATCAATATTTGAAATTTGAGGTTGGCTTATGAGGATTGGCTGCTGATGTCATTATGTGGTATAAAAGGGCCACATTACCAGTGGCGTTTTTGTCTACTAGCGCGCCACTAGTAACATTACTAGTGGCGTGTGAGAGGATCAGCGCGCCACTAGTAACATTACTAGTGGCGTGTGCTCACGATCGAACGCCACTAATAATATCAGTTACTAGTGGCGTGCTACCGAACGCGCACGCCACTAGTAAGCTACTCCCAAATCCATTGCCAGCGCGCCTTAATTCCCAAATCCCTTGCGCGGTTGCGCCTCTTCTTCCCAAATCCCTCGCCCTCGCGCCTCTTCTTCCCGAGAGCCACCGCCGCCATCGCTCCCTCCCTCCCGCCCCCTCCCGCTCCCTCCCTCCCGCAGGTCCTTCTCGCCGGCCCCGCTCCCCCCTCCCGCTCCCGCTCCCTCCCTCCCGCAGGTCGCCGCTGAGCCCTTCTCGCCACCGCAGATCCTCCCGCCGCTGCTCGCTCCCTCCCCCCGCCGCCGAGCCCTTCCGCCACCGAGATCCTCCCGCCGCTGTGTTGCCCCCGCCGCCCGCCGAGCCCTCCGCCACTGAGATCCTCCCGCCGCTGTGTTGCCCCCGCCGCCGAGCCCTCTTGACATACTGCGTGATTGATTCGGAGGAAAAAAAAGGAGAAGCAGAGACCGAACTTCAATCGCTTGGTCATTGTTTACGGTGAGTTCTTTCTCTGAGTTTACATGTATTGTACTCTGTCTCTGAGGATTTTAAACCGCGAATTTGTTACAGATTGTCCTGCATCGGTGCGTGTTTAACGAATTCTGGCATTGCAATGCTTCATTTTATCTTACTAGTTGTTTTGTATTTCTGCTGCTCCGTGTTGCTCCTGTGCTTCCATTGTGTTCTCTCTTCTCCGGTCGTCTAATCCAACATGTGAGTTGAGTTGTGAGTTGTGACGGTGAGGAAATTCTACAGAGAAATGACCAATGGAAGCAAGCTCTAAACCAGCGGTTGTTCTAATGGCTAGTTGCATCCGTGCATGTTTGTTTCTAGGTGCTGCTTATTAGGCGCATGTTGCTTCTTCAATTGTTACCAACCATGTGCACTTTGTCATTACTCATCTTCTTGGTTGGTGCTCCGTACTCGTAACAGGAGAGCTGTTAGGTTTTCTTTTCTGTACAGTAAGAAATGGAGTAGGGGAGGGTGTTCCGTTTGGTCCTTAAGATTTCCTTTCTCCCTTAAGAACTGAGTTTTGCTTCCATGGTTCTCGTATTATTGCAATACGAAATATTTTGCCATGTTCATATTGTTCTGATTTCTTTGGATTTGTTTGTGTGCAGGAGAAGGTGACGAACCCGCTGTTCGAGAAGAACGCATCCTCAAGCAGCGCCTCAAAGTGCCCCCGGCGCTCCACCAGTTCACCCGCACCCTCGACAAGAACCTCGGTATATACAAATTTTATGTTGTTCATTCATTCATCTCCTATTTGATTATAGAGTTGGCACTGGTCTGGGAATTTACATTTGTACTTGAGGAAATCCGTTCGATGGCACTGAATCATATAGATTACATTTTGCATGGATATTCACCTCTGCAAACTATATTCAGATATATTAATGCGAGTTTATGATGTACAGGTGAGGTCTTACCCCAGGCGTGCCTCCACCCCTGACCATCGAGGTAGTTATAATGTGGTACCGGCCATCGAGTCGAGGGCGGAAGAATATGTTTTGTGTGTGATTTTCCGGCCATCGAGCCGAGGCAACAATTTGTTGCTCGCGATGAAGTTTCTCGCGCTGTGTGTTTTCTTCTTTTTGCAGGGAATATACATGAGTGCCAATGTTTTGGCGAAATGTTGATTCGTCAATATTTCGTCAAATTTCTGGCACTCAATATGTCCCATTTTTAGCAAAGGTCATGCCGAAATTTTTAATTTTTTTAAAGCACATATTTGTAGTAATATCAGTTAGTCTGGAAAAGATGCAGATACTAAAGGATTATACTGGTGAAAAGTAAAGTGTTAGTTATTGATCTATCAAATTATTCTTTTTGTCCCATTATTAAACTGTTGCTTCCTACATACTTGGTTTGAAGATCGCAAATAGTTGATTGATAACACAATAAGTCTGTTATATTTTTAACATTTGTCTTACAATTTAATTTTTAGTTCGAATATGTCCGGAAACAACCCCACCGTGGCCTCTTCTTCGCGGACGACACGTACGGGCGACGAAGCCCTAGCTCCGCTGTCGCGTAATGATGAAGGTCTGGACACCGTCGGCGCATATACGGACGCGCAGGAGTACACAACGACTGATAATGACGAGTCCGGCGCCGGCACCTGTCCTGAAGATGCGACCGATCGCGACGAAGGGACCGGCCCGGGGGACCAGGCTGGAGAACCCAAGAAGCAGCGGAAGCCTAGGTCTCGAAACAGGATTGGCACTGATAGGATCGTGGTCAATCGAGTGGACGCCGACGGTCTACCTGTTAGTCCGAAGAAGGCCGCTCAACACTACAGTAACGCCCTAGGATGCATCCTCCGAGAAACCGTGAACATCAATGAAAGCAACCTGAGGGCGAATGACAAGAGGGAGGTGCGAACTCTCCTCATTGGGAAGCTCCACGGTAAATTCAAGTTCCCGGACGAGCACGAGTCCCAAGAGCATGACACCCTGGTAAACAATAGAGCCATCAGCAAGTTCTCCAAGCTTTTGAGTAATTGGAAATCGAAGGCCAAAAATGAATACCTTGACAAAGATTACGAAACCGAGGTCCGTAAGGTGTGGCCTTCGATTTCTGAAGGGGACTGGAACCTTTTCAAGCAGCACTGCCAGACCCCTCAAGTCAAGGAGTACGAGAAATGGGGGCACGATATGCGAGCAAGGAACTTAGGTAACCACACCCTCGGAAGCCGTGGTTACCCAGGTAAGAAGCCCAAGTGGGAGAAGCAGGATGCTTTAATGGCTGCGGCGGGCGTCCCAAACCCGTTCAGGGAATTCCAAGAACCGCGTGAACATGATTTCATCAGGGGCCGATACAAATTCAATAAAGAGACCGGGGAATGGGAAACGGATGACAAAACGAAGAAAGTCGAGGAACTCCTGGTAATTAATTAACCCGCTTAATTCTATTTATCCTAATTAAGTCAATTTTTTTCCAAGTAGTCACGTTTCTATATGGTTCACGTTCCTATTGCAGCGAAAGCATCATGCGGAACCTCAAAGCTCCCAGGAGTCCTCGGCCAGGTGGGACGACCCTCTTAACCGGTCAATCAACGAGGCCCTCGGCTGCGGGGGAAGGGAGCTGGACCCCGCGCCTGCCGCCCGCCGCAGGCTTTCGCCTAGTCGTGGTCGCGCCCTTCTTCGGTCGAGGCGGCATGATGGAGACCCGCTTCAAGAAGTACTTCGCCCCTTCGTCCCCACGGTCGGCGCCAACTGTCGGCGAGATGAATCTCGGACAGTAAGTCTGGGCACCCCGGGTCGGGAGACCGAGGTGCTAGGGGGAGACTTGGGGAACGAAGCCAAGTATCCACGGGACCTTTGTCTAGCTACCGCCGAAGACACAGGAATTTCAATAAATGCGTAGTGGAAGCGTGTATTTCTCTCGTGTTCATATGGGGCGCCTGCTTGCCCTTATATAGGCAAAACTGGCTTACAAGTGTAAATACATCACTGCTCCCTAAAAGGTTACAGTCTTTTTCTAGCCTGTGTCACCATACGTGGGCCGAACATGTACTCTCCACCTCGTCGCTACCTACTATATGCGCCGGCATATTCCTAGATTCGCCTCACCGGTACGGCCCGTCTCCGCCCTTGCCGTCCTCTGCGCCCGCGCGTCGCCCGTGCTGGACGAACTCGCCTCTCCCTCCTTCTCGTCCTAGCCGAGGTGCTCTCTAATCTCGCTCGTGGCGGCCGACTTACTCCCTACTCCCGTACCTACGTCGTCTTACCAGGACGACTTCGCACCGTCCCAAGCCCATCGAAGATCCCTGTAAAACATAGCACTTGTTAATCATAATACGTGCAAGAGGAGGGGGTACCTCGGCCCGAGGGCCTAGCTGGACTCCCCCAACAGATGAGACGTGCATCGTGAGGATGGGTCCCGTTGCTGCACAAGGCGATGAAGCAAGACGTACGTCTAAAGACTCAAGAAATATGGTATAGAATATTGCATAAGTGTAGTAGGGAAAAGTCCAAAGTGTCCTTGATAGTGTAGTCTGCCCAAGGGTAAACTTATAAACTGTCTAGAGATAGAGATGTAAATGTACACTACCCTACCCATCCCTATAAATAGGGAGGCAATCCTCTCAGGGGTTGGCCTCTTAGGAGAAGAATCAATACACTTATGACTTTCTGCCATCCACCCCCTCGCAAGCTCTCATATCGTTGCCTGCATCGATGCCGTGCACAGTAGATTGAGCTATTTCGTTCCCCGTACATCCTCGTTAATTTACATATTACTATCCCCCACTAGCCTACTAGTCACATCGTCCTCCTCATACGTAGTGTCTGGCAGCGGTGGAATTTTTAGATAATGGAAGATCATGCTCCCCGGCATTTGTAGATGCACTCAGCCTTAGAAGAATAGCAAGGAAAACTCATGACAGGCCAAGAATAGCAAAAGATCAACTATTTCACAACCTATTATATGTTTGCCACCCAAACCGAGACGTAAATTTCATGGTAACCAACACCCATCTCTTGACATCATCTTTCCGTCAGCCTCCTATCTTGCAAACGTTGTAGAGAAGACTAAGATCGCAGCCAGTTATTACATAAGAAGACCACCTCCACAGGATTAGAGAGTTTCTTTTTGTTAATAACCACATCATTCCTACATAGCTAAATGGACCAACACAGTGCCACAACGCTCATATAAATAAGTGAATGCAAAGACCTATGTAAGCCCACTAGCCAATCTCCAAGAATATGAGCAATGCCCCATGGAGAACAGATGCAAAAAGTTGGCTGAACAGAGTGCCAAGAAATTCGCGCCAAGGGGCAATCAAAAAATAAGTGTTAGATCGTCTCATGGTTGCAAAAACAACAACTCTTGTCACCCTATCAAATGCATTTAGCCAAATTGTATTTAGTTAGAATCATCCCTATGCTAAGGTACCAAAGAATTTTTAATTTAAGAGGTAACTTTAGCTTCCATAGATGATTACACCTAGAGCGGAACGGGGAATTTATCATTTCCATATAAATGTAATGGGCCGAAAAAAGACCAGATAGATTTAACCTATATCTAAAGATATCACGTCCTAGATTGAGCGAAATATTGGGGACCTTTTAATAACTCATTCCAGGTAGTCAAATGGTGGCTTATGGGAGTTCCTTTGAAAGAAACATTCAACGATACTGCATCCATGACTTCCGAGTTTCTTTCAGACTATATTATATAAATGGGGGAATAGTACACAAAAAGGGCTAGTACCTAACCAAGTATCTTCTTAGAATCTCACGGCCATTCCAGAATTGACTTGAATGAGCCAAGCCGGAAGAATTGATCTTTCACCTTCATCAACCCTTTCAAAACTTCCAAATCAGTAGGTTGAGCGTGCACATATGACAAAGGTCTATTCCATAAGTATTTGTTTGTAAGATAACTCTTGCCACATCCCTTTCTCGTGAAGCAATTTAAAAAGCCATTTACTAAACAAACGTATATTCTTAATTTCTAAATTCTTGATACCAAGCCCTCCTTGATCTTTGGGTTGACAAAGAATATCCATCTAGCTAGCATATATTTTCTTTTATGAGAGTCACTTTGCTAAAAGAACAGAAAACGATACAAATGAAACCGTGTGTCTACTTCTTTAGGCAACTCAAAAATGACATCATAAACACACGTAGAGGATCAAGCGGCCACTAGATGATAAGTTTCTCCCCTTCTAGCTACTAAACCGTTCTTCAAATCTATCTTCCACTCCTTCCAATCCTGATTAAGAAATTTATGATAATAAATTGCAATACCAACAAAACAGAATGGGAAGGTACCGACATCACAACCAAATAGTTATTTATAATGTGGATGTTTGAACTCTTTGGCCTGGCCAAAATAGTAGAACTTGCTCTTATGGAAATTAATCTTTAACCCAAAAAGTTGTTCAAAGGTGCTCAACAACAACTTCATGTTAACAGCCTCCTCTAAATCATGATCCATGAACAAAAGCATGTCATCGGCGTACTGCAACGCGAACAAGCCATCATCAACTAAATGAGGGACGATTCCTTTAATAGTCCCACAATCCCTAGCTTGGGAAATAAAAATAGCTAGCATGTCCACTATGATATTGGATCAAATAGGTGATAATGGATCGCCTTGACAGAGGTAGTTTGAAAGTAGTAAGCTACCTCATCATTGACTTGGACAGCAACACTCCCACCCTAAACAAAACTCTCGATCTAGGCACTCCATTTTGGGGAAACCCCTTCACGTGTAGGACTTGCTAGAGGAAAGACCATTTTATCTTTTCGTAAGTTGTCTCAAAATCAATTTTAAAGATGACCGTATTGAGTTTTTTTAATGTATCTCATGAATAGTTTCATGTAAGATAACCACTTCTTCCAAAATATTATCCCCAACCAAAATGCCAACCTGGTCGAACAAACAACCTTTTGTGCGACAATCGTAATATGATTTGTGCCAATCTTGGTGAATATTTTAAAACTCACAGTCAATAGGCAAATTGGTCTATATTGTTGTATCTGCCTTGCGTTAGCACTGTTAGGAAGAAGCACAAAAATTCGAAAGTTAAGGAAAAGAGGAAGGTCAACTCCCAAAAAACATGATACGATTCAGCCAGGATACGATTAAGGCTCGGAACCTTATCACGTTATATCTGGAAAACTATATCTTTAACTTTCATTTTAGTAAAATCTACCATTAGAATATTTTTCTCCTCATCAGAAATCTGAGGGATACAATCCAACATGGATTCATCCATAGAAAAATGATTATGTGCATGCTGTCCAACACTACCGGAATCTCGACGTTTGCCGAGTGCCCGCCGGTTTGCCGAGTGTATAACATCGGGCACTCGGCAAAGCTCCGGAAACCGAGTGCGAAAATAAAAACACTCGGCAAAGATCCGACACTCGGCAAACACGTTCTTTGCCGAATGTCTCAAACATAGCACTCGGCAAAGACTATATTTGCCGAGTGCCAACTTATGGCACTCGGCAAACAAAGCTTTTTCTGTTTTCTTTTTCTGCTCCCTTCTTTTGCCAACTTTTCTAAATAACCTTGAAATTTTTTCTACCCTCAAGATATATCATTACATGTTCCATATCAAAATTTGGTATTTTTCGGGGTTCGTTTGCTATATTTAAGTCATTTAGTGCATTTCTAGGCATTTTGTGAATATAATTCAAATTTGAACTGCAAGTGCATGCAAAAGTTGGCAAAATTGGGTTGAAAAATCCTATTTGTAGTCTTTAGTCTATGTTTAGGCCTTATCCAAGAAAAGAAAGGAATTCCAAACATCAAGGTGCCAAGACTCGACCCCGAACATGGAGGCTATTGGTTTTTTAATTCGGAAAAATGCAAACGAAGTCTGAAAAACATGAAACTTGGCATGGTGCCCTCATATGGCATCAATATGCTGTGGTAAAAATTTGAGAAGGTTTTGCAAAAGTTGTGACGTACACTGCTTAGAAACCGGACCATCTCTGAGGAAGAATCTAGGTTTCGAGAGGGAACGAGTCAGATTTGAAGGCAAAGTGACGGTTGCTTCATCGGTTAACCTTAAAATTTTTTCTACCCTCAAGATATACCATTACATGTTTCATGTCAAAATTTGGCATTTTTCGGGGTTCGTTTGCTATATTTAAGTCATTTAGTGCATTTCTAGGCATTTAGTGAATATAATTCAAATTTGAACTGCAAGTGCATGAAAAATTTGGCAAAATTAGGATTAAAAATCCTATTTGTGGTCTTTAGTCTATGTTTAGGCCTTATCCAAGAAAAAGAAAGGAATTCCAAACATCAAGGTGCCAAGACTCGACCCCGAACATGGAGGTTATTGGTTTTTTAATTTCAAAAAATGTAAACAAAGTCAGAAAAACATGAAACTTTGCATGGTGTCATCATATGACACCTAGAGGCTATGGTAAAAATTTGAGAAGGTTTAGCAAAGAAAACAAAACAAAGAAAGAAATAAGAAAAAGAAAAAAAATATGTTTGCCGAGTGTCCTGAAATTTACACTCGGCAAAGTTCTCTGTTTGCCGAGTGTCTCTTTTATGACACTCGGCAAACACGGAGACACGTGGCCAGACCCCTTTGGGGGCCAAACGCCAGACCCCCTAGCGTTTGGTTAGCCGCGCAAACGCCAGACACCTTGGCGTTTTGTAAGATTTGCCAAGTGTCTGCGCTAGGACACTCGGCAAACGTGACACTCGGCAAACAGCCTTTTTGGTTTAGTCCCACCTCGCCCAGTGACCGCGCGGTGGAGTGGTTTATATACCCGGCTGCGCGGTGCGGGTTGAAATCTTCCGAAACACTGGGCACTTATACTCGGCGCCACGTCATTTGAAACTGAGCCGTGGGTCCCCCGTGGACCTCATTTGAAACCGACACGTGGGTCTGCCGGGGTGTGCGTGTGTACGCGGGTCCGCGAGGCAATAGCGGTGCCCCGCTGGCGGCCATCTTTTTGGCCCCTGATCACCTTGTTTGCCGAGTGTCGACACTCGGCAAAACCGACGGCTTTGCCGAGTGTCTATACTAGACACTCGGCAAACAAGGTGATACGTGGTTCATTCCGTCTACGCGCTTATTTTGCCGAGTACCAGCCTTTTGACACTCGGCAAAGTCCTTTGCCGAGTGCGCGAAGAAAAACACTCGGCAAAGAGCGCTTTACCGGCAGGGTGTATGCCGAGTGTGGTTTGCCGAGTCTAACACTCGGTGAAGCGTTTGCCGAGTGTTTTGCGGCCTTCGCCGAGTGTTTTTGGCACTCGGCAAACGTCGGGATTCCGGTAGTGCAAACAGACTTTGTAATATCGAATGATGTATTTCTTAACGGAAGGTTCATCATAAATAATCCCATCCTCCTGTTCTAACTAAACGATATGTGTTTACATAACATCCATCGCAATGAGATGAAAATACTTAGTGTTGTTGTCGCCCCCTAACAAATGTTGTATTTTAGCTCTCTGGTACCATTTTAGCAACTCCTCTTGTAGCAGTTTGGCTACGCCCCCATTAGCTTGCCCGTGGAGTTCAATCTCTAGGGAACATAGAGGTTGAGTCTCAACTTAATGGCCAACAACCTCTTGTCTTTCTTTCTTATACAACTCATTAATGTTTTTTGCCCATCCTCTCAAAAATTGACGAATGGAACAAATCTTAGATTGCCAACGCTCCATAGTGGTTGTACTAGACTTTTGATACATGAGAACCCTATCTAAATTTTAAAGGTTAGAAGAGTTTGCCCAAGTGAACTACCAACCAGAAAAATCGATCTCTGATGGGGTCCAAGCTATCAATTACAGCATTAAAAAGAAACACTCTTCCTATCTATGAATCATGTTAAAATTGCTCTACTAACATAGAGAGAGACTCTCCACTACACGCTTGAACAAGTTTGACTAGGAACTCTTGCTGTGCTACCCCATAGGCGACCATCAAAATCCATTGGAACCCATCCTCCTTATTCCTCAAGCGAAATTTAAGGAAGTCATCCCCATAGTCAATAGAAGCTGTATAGAAAATTGCCAGATTAATCCCCAAAGGATGCCACCAGATTGACCCTGAGGCAAGATCCAACTTCAAAGAAAATCTCAACCGCCACAATGGGAACATTGTGAGGCTTGTGAAAAATCATCTTTCCATCGCTCTCAAATATTCACGAAATCTAAATTATTGTCCTTAAAAAGTTTGGCAGTATGACGATGTTTAGCCAGGTTTCCAAATCCTCTGCTATTCTACAAGGTGCCCTCACAAATTTAAATACCCGGTAGTAACTTTTTTAACCCCCATAGTAACTTTTTAACTACATGAATTGTAGTGGGTGCCAAGTGGAAATCCAATGGTTCCTCTACTGACCTAGTTGTTCATCAACTAAATCCTCACAAAGCAGATCGACAGAATTTAAATCTAAGCGCTGGACCTCCTCGACTACAGGTGTAGCACCCTCGTCATTCGTGTGTGAAGACCTAGCCTTATCACGAAGCAAATTGAGCAACCGATCATACTGAACTTTCTTAAGCCAATTAATAGATTCATCAATTTCCGAATCATCTGGCCCTGCCTATCCTTACCATATTTAGAATTTGGCATATCGAGATAAGACGTACCGGCAGGAGAGTCCAAATTCCTAATTTTTACCAAACGCTTGGCACAATCTATAGAATCCTCATCAGCATCAGGACGTGCTCCAATCCGATCGCTCCGGCGAGGATCCGAGGGTGTTGCGGGAACTGCCCGCTTCCTCGGGGTACGCAGTCCTGCACCATCCCCCCTGTCCTTGGGGGAGCGGAAGAAGAAGAGCATGCTGCAGTAGCACCCACCTGGACTGTCGCGGCAAGGGGCGGCATGACTCCCGCCGGAGTTGCCGTGGCCGAGCCAGGTGAAGACCCGCCGATAGCGGCCTCTGCAGCCTCCCGTGTATACCCTGCCTCCATGATAGTCTGGATGAGGACCGCCCTGGACTTCGGCGATGGAGTTTGCCAGGCAACCGGTGTCTTTGTAGTCTGCCCGCACCAACCACGGTAGGAGCGAAATTGCACCTTACCGGCGTGGTTGCAGACCCGTGTGGCTCCAGAACCGGCGAAGGAGTTGAATTCAACTTCGTGAGCACCGGCAAGGCCACGCCGATGTCATCGCCAAAAGCCGCGTCAGATGCCAATATAGCCGCGTCAGACGCCGTGTGCCCTCATCGTTTTCCAAAGCATATAGCAGGCAACACATATTAGGCATCCAATGGAGCATATGCAAGAACTAGATGCTTATAATAGCTTCTTGTTTTTAGCTCTGGTAAAACTGGTTGTAAACTTACCTGTATTTCGATGCCAGAACTTTTCAAAATTTAGTTTCCATCTTATATACATTTAAATACCACATATTACTTTGTTGTTATTTTATCTTAATTTGCATATAGTTTTCTTTAGATCATTAAGTACCATATATTACTCCCTCTGTCCAATAATGTAAGGCATATTTTGATTCGTTAAGACACTCTATTAATATGTAGTTTATGTGATACAAAATTATAATCATAAGGAAGTACTTTTTAAGAGGAATCTAATGATATCAATTTTATGTCACATAAATCGTATATGAATAGAGTAATTATTGGTTAAAACCTTATCTTAACCAATTGAAGTACGCCTTACATTTTTGGACGGAGGGAGTAATTCATAATTAGCATGCCCAAATTTAACTACTCCCTCCGTCCCATAATATAAGGCATATTCTGATTGGTTAAGACAAGGCTCTGAGCAACAATTACTCTATTAATGTGTGGTTTATATAAAATAATATTGATATCATTGGATTCGTATTCAAAAGTACTTACTTATGGTTGTGACTTTGTATGACATAAACCACATATTAATAGAGTAATTGATGGTCAAAGTCTTGTCTTAACCAATCAAAATACGTCTTACATTATGAGAAAAAGAGAGTATAAGTTTGCTTCCATTGTAGACTCTCTAACATATCCAAGCTCAATTAGAACATAAAGACAAGAATCTAATTCGTATCGATAGAACTCCTAGGTTCAGAACAATTTAGTTTGTTAAGGAAAGTGACTCATATCCTAAACCTATTAGGTTTTAAGAGGTACGCTACAAGGAAACTAGGGGAAACCTATTATGATTCAAAGTGAAACCTGTTAGGATTCAAAGTCCTCCTTACTTTGGAAGAGGCTATATAGGAACCTATATAAACCAATGAGGAAGTGGTCATAGGAACATGACTCAAGCAATTAAGCGATCTAAGAGCAATGTGCAAACAAGAGAAGATTAGATGCTATATTTCTTTAGTGCTAGGTGTGAGAGGGTTGTGAGAGAGTGGCTATCCTTTGTACTCTTTTGAGATCATGATTAAAGGATTCACAGTTGGCTTTGCCAAATCTTTCTTTTAATCGTGATTGTTTATCGTCTTTATTTTGGTACTCTCTGTGGGGCTCATCTACTTCGTCTTGATACCGTACATGCTTGTGCCGTATCTTACAAACTCCGATCCAATCCCGAGTTTGTTGTGCATAACAAGGGGTATCAGAGCATAACAAGTGGTATTAGAGCCAAGCTCAAATTAATCAGATTTGTGAGAAGGTCGGTGTCGGCGGAATGGGGCCCAGGGTCCCCCGAACCGCCGGCGGAGGCCAACCAGAGGCCGCAGGGCGAGACACGTGGCAGCCGGGTCGGTGAGAGCCCCGCTTTAGCCGTAAGTGGGTCCGGCGGTCAAGCCTGAGTGCTCGGGGGCCTCCCCCGAGCGTCGCATCCGTGCAAACAATCTAAAAGAGCCTTGGGCTCCCGAGAGCCCAAGGCTCAAGAATCGAGGGAGCACTCGGGGCCCCTTCCCTGAGCGCCCGGCGTCCCGCGAGGCGTGGGGCCCAGCGGAATGCTCGGGTGAACCCCCGAGCGGACCTCCTGGCGTTTCCCCCGTAAGGGGCCCCGAGCGACCCTCCAACGAGTGCTCCCCGAGTGCTCGGGGTCGCCCGAGGATCACCCGGGACAGCTGGCTCCCCTCGGGATCCGAAGGGGCTGCTCAGGGTCGAAGCACTCGGGGGTCATGGGGCCCCCCTGTGGGGCCCTCCTCCGGGCGCGCCGTTGCAGTGTTTAGCTTCTCCCGCAAGCTTTAGCCCCGGCAGAGGCATTTAATGCCTGTCATTCAGACATTAAATGCTAAGCCCTGTGAGGGCATGATGTCGGTCAGGCCGGGCCCCACCCGCGCAGGGCAAAATCCCTTTTTGCTATCGCCCCTGCCAAAGGATGGGTCTGTCTGACAGGGTTGTTGACTGACCGGGCCCGCCGCCCCGCGCGCCGGTGTCGCTGTCACCCTTTTTGCCCCCTTGGGTCACGTCACCGCGCGCCCCACTGCGCGAGTTTGGTCGCTGACGCCCGGGGCCCAGGAGTGGGTTCTTTACCCACTCTGTCAGAAGGAGCCCGGTAAGTCTCCGTTCGCGGGACCCATCGGGCATAAAGATGTCAGATTCACTGTCCGAAGGCGCGGCGAGAAGACGTCCGAGGCGAAATTCGTTGCCGCGCATTAAAGGGCGAGGCATGGGCAGTCCTGTAGCGCCCACGTCATCTGCAGTACCCCCTGGCCGTTGTGGTAAACCCCCGACTATATGGTAAACCCCCGACTATATAAGGGGAGTTCCAAGGCCATGCAAGGGGTTGGCACTTTTTTGGTTCAAGTCTTTTTGGTTAGACTCTTTTAAGCTTGGAGCATCTTATGCTAGGTTGAAGTTCAGCCAGTCCCGTGTAAGGAAACCACCTCTGTAACCTTCATAGGATCAATACAAACACACAAACAAAAAGCAGGACGTAGGGTTTTACACCTCCGGGTGGCCTGAACCTGGGTAAATCTCTGTGTCTCCTGCATCAAATCCACCCCCTCCACGATCCGTCACCGGCTCACAAGAAGAACCCTATTGCACCCCCGGCCGAATCCCAAAGGGGGTCCAACCGGACCACCGCTAGAGGCGTCTCTACGCCAACAGTTGGAAAGACATCTGGTAGCACATAATCAAAAGCGATGTGGACGATGTGGAGCCAAATAGAGAAATTTGACAGTGGTCAAAATTTTAGCTTGTGGCAATGTGTAATGAAGGATGTTCTTGTCCAACAAGAGCTAATCAACAGTCTTGATGAAGGTGAAAAATCGGCTAAGAAATTTGCTGAAGAATGGATGGTGATGGAGCAAAACATTGTCAACACAATCCGTATGTGTCTCTCCGATGAGGTAATGTACTCGGTGATTGAGGAGAATTCGCTGAAAAAATTATGGAGTAACCTAGAAGAATCTTACGTGGCAGAGTTGCTGACAAACCGGTGGGTGCTAAAGCGGCAGCTGTTCAAGTTGTGCATGGAGGAAGGCACATGGTTCGTCGACTATCTCAATGTTTTCAACAAGCTTGTTACACAGTTGACTAGTGTGGATGAGAAAATCAAGGAGAATAACAAGGTTATGTTATTGGCTTCATCTCTACCACCATCATGGGAGCAATTGGTGATGAATATTCTTGTTAGAAAAAACACTCTCAATATTAATGAGGTAGTTACATATCTATTGGTGGTGGATTCCTTAAAAAAAATCATTGAAATCTTCATCCTCAGGTGATCAAGCATTAGCTGCCATAGGTGCTGCAAGCAAAAGCAAAAGTTATAGGAAGAAGGACAAGAACAAGGACAAAAAGTATACACTATCGGAAGGTCATATGATAAAGGGTTGTCCAAGTTGAAGCAAATAAGGAGGGCATGCTTAGTGATGGTAGATGATTTGGACGTACTTGTCGTCAGTGAATTGGGTACTAATCATGGATGGATATCAGATTCAAGTAGTTGCTTCCAAATATGTTCGACAGGAGAGATATTTGACGAAGGATCTCTACGTCTAGCGCATGGAACTATTCAATTAGCGGATTGCAAGAGATATGCAATCACTGAGGTAGGACGGTTGCACTAGGATGTATAATGGAGCACATCACATGCTAGCGGGAGTTTGGCATGTTCCTGACTTGAAGAAGAATCTAATATCTTCGAGGTCATTAATTTGATCTGGAGACTACACAAAGGGTATCAGAGCATAAGAGAGTTTAACACAATCTCTTATCTGTGTTTCGGCCCCTTCCATCTAACCGTCCAGTTGTACCTTCCATCCAATCTCCCAATTACCTTTTGGGCTTCGATCTCGTAGCTCTTTATAGCTACTAAACTGCGGGAATTTATTTGATTTATGAGAAAACTATTGTGTGAATTTTTTGACTTGAGCAAGGATGTGTCTTCGATCCTACTTATTCTTTCTACTCTTTTATAGACTAGGAACCGAGTATGTGCAACATATGTTTTCACAATACATATAGCGTGAAAACATAATCAATACTACGTTATGTCAAAGGGAGAGAGGGGTGCTAGAGGGTATAACAGTGGCAATGATGAGTAATTATCTATTAGCTTTAAATAAAGAGAAATAGTGGGTAATTATCTTTCAACTTTAAGTGAATGGTAATGGTGAATAATTATACATCTATCAAATAAGGATAGCTCTCAGATTAGGTGACAGACCTTTAAACCAATATGAGTTGTTGGATGCATTTGATCGGACGGGGCTGAGTGACCTTTGTATATTTTGTGGAGTGGAGGTACGATATAAAAGCTAGACTTTTTAATAGGTAGTATAGATTAAGGTAGATGTGGCTTCAAGGAATTTTTCCGTTACTTTAATTCATAAATGTGTGTTATTGCACACAAACTTTCACCATCGCCCCCAGCCTCGTCGCTTCCCTTCTAAACTACTTGGCTTCCCTACCCCTCAACCCACACAATACACAACACAAAATTTCAAAAATAATTAACAAATCTTTCAATTAAAGAAAGAACATTCTTTCTAAGAGTAAAGACCCATATACATAACCTATATACACACTACAATCATATTACCACATAAGCCACACCCACCGCACTTACGTAACCACACAAATGAAACTTGTCATTTGCAAAATGGGAGCTTCCAACTAGAAATTTGAAGCTCCAATAAAAAATCCTTGCATAAGACTAGATCTAGATTCCCAGCCTCCTTTCCTTGACAACAAAAGTGGCTGGTGGAACTTTCAAAAAAAAAGTGGCTAGTGGAAGCGACAACGATAAGGAACAAGAAGGAGGCAACAGGAAAAGATAGCAGTGATGGAGATAAATAGAGGCTCAAAGGGAGCCAACACTAGTACAAAATTGATTTGTACAGACGGTTCGGAAACACCGTGTGGGACGGTTTTTCGAACCGTCAGTATGAAACCATTAGTACAAATCAGGTTTGTACAGACGGTTATTGAACCCTCTGTACACATACTTAGCACAGACGGTTCCACACTAGAACTGTCTGTGATATTCGCTGGAACAGTACCCCAGAAGTATTTGTACAGACGGTTCCGTCCACAAAACCGTCTGCACAAATGCATTGAACAGTACCTCGAAGCATTTGTACAGACGGTTCCATACGTAGAACCGTCTGTAGAAATGCTTTGAGCAGTACCTCGGAAGCATTTGTACAGACGGTTCTTCCCCTGGAACCGTCTGTACTACTAGCTGCGGCAGGACGACAATGCTGCCGCGGCAGCGGAAAAAAACCGTTTCTGTGGCCGCGGCAACAGTGCGGCAGGGCGACGGTGCTGCCGTCTGCTGCCACGGTAGGGGAAACAGCCGTTTCTGCTGCCGCGGCAGCAGTTCGGCAGGGCGACGGTGCTCCCGCCTGCTGCCGTGCCGCTTTGGCTACCGCGGCAGCAGTGCAGCAGGGCGACGGTGCTGCCGCGACAGCAGTGCGTCATGGCAACGGTGCTGCCGCCTGCTGCCGCGGCAGCGGAAACTGTCATTTCTGCTGCCGCGCCAGCCGTGCGGCAGGGTAACGATGCCCGGTGCTACCGCGTCCTGCCGCGGCCACAAAAATGCTAAAAACAAAGTGATCGATCATAGGCATAGCATACACAGACACACAATGTAGTCATTGATCTTAGACATAGCATTTAGAAGCAAACATGAAACGTCATTCTCAACCACAAAGTCATTCAGAAGCAGTAACTCATCCATAACCACATTAAACATCATTCTCAACCACAAAGTCATTCACATGCAGCAATTCATCAAAAAATTAGAAGAGAAGTCATTGTTAGGGAAAAAACTCTTAAGTCATTGAGGAGCAACATTTTCAGGACAATGGAATTCTCCGGTTTCCTTCAACAACTCTCTAAGTATGAAAGCTATTAATTGTTTTTGAACAAACCGGACGCCCTCACTATCGAGCTCATTTGTAGGAAACTTAAAAGCCTGCGGAAGGAAATTAAATAGCTAGGTTAGGCACAACGTTCGAACGATGAAAAATGCACGTACATATAGTGCATGTAATGACACTAACCTCCACATGTACCGGACTAGAGTGAACGATCTGCATCATATATGTCGTGACATAGTATCCACAGAGATTGTTGCCCGGCGCCTGCCTGTGGCACTGTAGAAATCATGATTACGTGTAGGGTAATTTAGTTTTACCAAATACATATTAGAACGTGCGAGGTGATTATTCATGGGCGAGGGAGGAATTATTACCGGGAAATGAAATCGGTGGCTCGGTTCAGTTTGTGTTGTTTTCACAACCCCCCCTTGGCAACATACTTCTTGAACGCCCCGTTGAGCACCGTCGTCAAATCTGCGTACTTCTCTGGTGGGTAGTCCCTGGAGTCGAAGTACGTGGCATGTAGATGTTGTGGCTCGAGGCAGACAAGCATCCAGTGGAATCCATAGTTGTATGGTAGAAGAATGACGCGCTTAGTACAAAGAAGGAGCATGACGTCCGAAATGTATTCCTCGACCTCGTTTGGCTGGAATTTGACCATTGTGCATATGACCACTTGTGGATTGAGGAATCCGATATTAGGATTTTCTACCCTAGCCTCTTGAATCATATGTCTACACATAAAAGTAATGTTATTGAAAGAGTGTATCAATAAGTTAGGCAATTCATTTAGCATAAACAGTGATTGAGAACACTTACAGTGTCCAGCATCTTAATAGGCTGACATCGAGGGCGTCATGACGGTAGAGGTCAGATAAATCCTTGAACTCGACGGTAAAGGTTCCCCCTGGATGGAGGAAATGTTGCCGCTTGTACGTGGCGCTGATATTTTGAGGAAGCGCTGTCTCCTCGTTGGACCTCTTCATGTAAAAATCGTGCACAATCTGAGCTGCCCAACCAAGTCGTTCTAACTCCGCCCACGTCACTACCGGCTGCCTTTCCGTGTAGACTCTTATCTCGGGTTCTTCGTCTACCTCTTTGCCCTTGGCCGACTTTGTGCTATTTCTGGTGGCCCTACAGTGAGCTTGAGGAATCGATTTGGCAGCCTGTTGGCTAGATTTACTAGATTGCTGAGATTGTGCTAAACCGGATTTCACCTTCGGTGGAGGAGCACGGATTGAGAAATCTTTACCGTAACGTACCGGAGACAGCGGCCGTGCAGGAGGTGTAGGGGCAACCAGCGAAATGTACTTTTTCGGCCACAGGATGAACATGTGGACGGCCTGCCCCAGTGTCGTGACGTCATCCTCCGGATGTACAGGAAGTGTAAAGGAGGAGCAATTCGCATGCACCATGTCCACTGCCACATTGGCGTTACCCGCCGCTAGCGGAACTCCGTGCACCGTTGAGTCTTCAACATATGGAAATGCTAACCCCGTGCCAGCCTCAAGCATGTAGTGGGGCCAAAACAGCTGGGCACGAGGAGCTTGCACTTAGTTGCCACCTGTATGTCATTGACGGGGAATCTTTTGCTGACGTCTTCACGCAGAAAGTCCTCGACATTTAAGTCGTCGGCGCGGACATCATCTCGAACATGGTCATGAGCAGCTTGTTCACGAACATCTTCGGCATTGTCATTTTCCACGGATGCGCAGCTACTCCAGCGCCGAGCTTGTGGGGATGAGCCTGCGGGGCTGCGTTCGGCCGCGGCGGCTGCATCCTCCTGCCTTATCTGCCGTACCTGTTCTTCGACCCTTGCATCGATCCTCTATTCTAGGCCTGCATATATTTCTTCCATCAGCTCTCTTTTCATTCGTTCACAGTCAGCTGCCTCGCGCTCTGCTTTCGTTCTCCTTCGACTCCTGTACGAACCCACATCGTCGGGGAATCCCAACTTCCATGGAACCGTCACCCCCATGCCACGCGTTCGACCCGGGTGCTCTTTGTTTCCCAGAGCCAAGGTTAGTATATCCTTTTCCCTGGCTGCTTGGAAAGTTCCTTGCACGGATTGTTCTGACAGTCGCAGGATGTTTTCAGCCACTTGCACAGTTTCGGGCTTGCTGAAGGCGACGGTGCCATCACCCGAGATGTTGGCCCTCGCGCGATACCAGTTCCGGGCCCGCCTCTCTGGGATCTACGAGAACGGTGTCACGCGACTCTTCTGAGATGCCTGCTCATCCTCCCTTCTCCATTCCAACTCTTTGCACGCATACCCACCGGTGCCGAGCCTGTGGGGGTGAACGTTGCATGCCTGGCGCGCCCTGTTTGCCTGACTCCACTACACAAATTCCTCTGACGTGCACCTCTCCACAAATTCCGTCCATTGATCCTCCAAGTACCCGTAAGTGTCCGGGTCCTGCCTGTAGGGCATAAGATCGTTCTTCACGTACGTGTTGTAAAGCTCGCTCTTGAAGGTCTTCCACGCCTTGCCCATCTTGGCTTTTGCCTGTCTTTCCACGGCCTTCTCAGTACCTTCGGGGAAGTCGAATTGTGCTTTGATGGTGTTCCATAGGAACTCTTTCTCGTTATCCGGCACTGACGGCCAGCTGGCATACGTTATCCGGACCTTTGTCCTCGCCAGTGATGCACATGCTCTACGGAATGCCGCCTGAGCCTGCTGAGGCAATGTGGGCACACCCTCATCACTGACGTCAGTTATCGTGTAGTGACCCTTGGGCATTTTATTTTTGCCTCAGCCACCTCGCTTTCGTTTCTGCGTACCCGATTCTTCGGTTTGCTCATGAGACGAGGCTTCTGCATGTTGTTCAGGCAACGGTTGAGCTGGTTGAGGAAACAAGTCCAACTCATGTTGTCGAGGAGAAGAGGCCGAAGGCAGTTCACGTTCATCTTCGGACGCCATCTTCAAAAGATGAAAAATTCAGATATACAGTTCACGAACTAATTCCAGACATTATGTATGCTACGAATGAAGTCTTCTTTTGGGCGAGGGAATCAAAGATGTAACAATAAAGAAACACCTATGTACGGCTTGAGTAAAATATGATGATTAAAGAATCACTTATAATCTTCTTTTTGGTTGAGGGAATCAATGATATATGCATTCATGTAGAGAGCAGAGAATAATTAACATGAGTATGGGACGCCAAGCCTAGGACCTTACAAGGGGAAGAAGGAAAGAAGGCCACCAGCGGGCATAGAAGTCTTAGTATCTTTTCTTATCATTCAACAAATATGAAATTTCATGTATATTACATTTGTCAGTTTTACATCCACCATTTCAGAACATCCACCATTTTAGTTTTACTTCATGGCTTCATTTCATGCCTCGGCTCGTCCTCTTGAGTTCCTTCTTATTCCTTGCTGCTCCTGGTGTTTGAGGATCTTGGGAGTCGTTTAGACAACAACCTATTTAAGGTGAATCGCTCAGTTCCCCTCGACTCTCTCATCCTCTCAAACTTCTCTCTTTGTATCTCAAGAACACACGCTATAGAAGAAACTCACACGTACACACACTTCACCAAGGAGAAAACTAACTTTGCCTTTTGCTCCCGGTGAGAACACATACGCTACATTTTTCCTCCTCTTCTCCTTAACATAGCCAAACTGATTACAATGCTTAAATAGCACCCACACACACACTGCCAGGGCAACAACCTGCCCGGCTCTTATGCCACTCACGCATGACCACATCTCACATATGCATCACTAGTATAGAACTGGTCTTTTAAGACCCCTCATCGCACACGATTGTCCGAAACCCATCAGCAATGTGAACATCGCAGACGGTCAACATTTTAGGCCCATGTGTGATGTGCCACGGCAAACTGGGCCGTGTGCAATGTGAGGCACATCGCACACGGTTTTTTTCTGAGAAACCGTGTGAGAAACATCGCACACGGGTATTTTCTAGGACCGTGTGCGATGTTCCACACATCGCACATGGTTATTTCGGAGATTCCGTTTGCGATGTGCCTCACATCGCACACAGTTATTTCACTCACATCGCACACGTTTGCTTCATAGGAACGGACCGTGTGTGATGTCTGGTTTCATAGGTAGCCGGCATCAGTGATGTATTTTGTTTGATGACCGTGTGCGATGTTGTAATTATCGGTGACGGTTAGTTTTGATAACTCGTGTGCGATATCAAACTTCTTCTATTTATACACGCGGGAACCCTAACTGTCTTTCACACCGCGCGCTGTGGCCGCCGCCTCCTCCCCGAGCCTGGATCCGGTCGCCGCCTCTTACTCGAGCCCGGATCCAACCGCCGCCTCCTCCCCGAGCCCCCCCGAGCCCGGATCTGGTCGCCGCCTCTTCTTGGAGGCCGGCGACCACTCCTCCGCCTTGCAGCAGCGCTGGCGCCGATGGAGGCTGCTGTTTTCCGTCGTGTTTGTGACACTGCGCTGCACTGCACAAGACACTTCTTTTGGAAAGAGTGTCTTGTACAGTGTAAATGCAATGTCACAATGGTGACGACGCTCTATTGCGGTTACACTGCACAAGAAAACTACGTGACGTATCAGACGCCTTCCTCTAGGTATTACCTTCTGAACCTCTGTACTTTGTTATACGCTGATTATACCGTGCTAAATTGTGAATTGTGACTGACATGATTGTTTGCTTCGATCAGAGGTCAAGATGAAGCCCGAGCCTAAGGGGAGGTGCACGCATAGATATCGCATTCTAGTGCGTCGTCACATTCTAAGGAGTCCATTTCTAATCAAGTGTGTAAATACACTAGCTAGCACTTTCTACCCATGAACCAAGCCCTAGATAGTTCCTTTCCATATGAAACTGAGATGTGCAAAATTCTTTAGCAACTTGTGCGATGTCGAATGTGTTGTACATATATATGATTGGGATGTGGAGTTGTCAAATTTGAGATGTGGAATTGAGATGCAAAAAATTCTTTAATTTGTGTTGTGGATGCTTGTGATATATATTGTCCTGTGCATGCTGGGATGTTATTCTATTTTTCAGAGGTGGCAAGCGAAATGAACTGATGAAGCCTGGAAACATACAACGAAAACTCTATCTGGTATGTAAGTCTCATCACAGACGGGCAACATTTCAGGCCCGTGTGCGATGTGCCTCACATCGCACACGGTTATTTCAAACTTGCCGTGTGCGATGTGCCTCATTGAAAATCGCACACAGTTAGTTCATAGGAACCGTGTGCGATGTGGATCCACATCGCACACGCTTTTTACTAGTGACCGTGTGTGATATCTCGTTCTGGTTTGCGTAGGTAGCCGCCATCAGTAACGGATTTTGTTTGATGACCATGTGCGATGTCGTAAGTGACCCCTGTGTACCAGTACCGAGCTCGACCTAAATGCTCCAGTTCGAGCGCGCGGGAACGGTGGCTTGTTGTAAGGGCGGGAGTGGCGCACGACAGCTAATTGGAATGGTGGCGGTGGCGGTGGGCGGCAGCTGCGTCGGCGGAGGCAGTGGCTTGCCGGGGCAGCTAGCTGTATGTGATTAGCTCTGCTAGCAATTAAGACGGAGTACGCGTATAATCAGCATCAAGTAGTCATCCTTCGGTTAATTTTTAGATCCGGGTATTCTGCATGCAGTGCTAGCAAAATCATGCCATGTAGTTTTTCTGCTGTTTGAAATCCTGTAGATGGATCGAGGTTGGATGTCCGAGAGTCATACAAGTCGAGCATATATCAGTGGCGTCGTTCGTTTCATGAAATTCGCGGAGGCAGACATGAGGAACAAGGGGGAACGGCTGATTTTCTGTCCATGTGTTGAATGTGGAAACTCTAGACTGTGGGAGGACCCAAGAGTGATCGAAGAGCATTTGTTTCGGAGGGGTTTCAAGATGGGATATACATGCTGGACCAAGCACGGTGAAGAGCCGCTGGTCATGCACGTAGAAAACGAAGACGGCGATCATCATAAGCCAAACCCATATGATGGGCAGCCAGATGGCGACAATTGTGATTCCGATGGTGATGAAACTGCTATTCCAAATCTGCAACAAATGATTCATGATTTCGAGAGCAACCATGATGATGCAGAATACAGGGAATTCATGGGTTTGATGGAAGATGCCGAGAGACCACTGTATCCGCAAGGCAAAGCACTCCAAGTTGTCAGCAACACTTGGCCTCTTGAGATTGAAGGCAGAAAGCGGATGGTCGGACACGAGCTTCAAAAAGATGTTGGGTCTTTTTGCAGACATGCTTCCAGATGAAAATAAGTTGCCAAAAAACATCTACGAAGCCAAGAAGGTGATTTGCCCCATGGGACTAGAAGTACAGAAGATACACGCATGTAAGAATGACTGTATGCTTTATCGTAATGAGTACAAAGATTTGCGTTCATGTCAGATATGCAAAGCTCCTCGATACAAGCGTAAGTTTGCAAAAGACAAAGACAAGGCCGATGATGAGATCAAGACAGGGGTCCCTAATAAGGTTGTGTGGTACTTGCCTGTAATTCCTCGTTTGAAGCGTTTGTTTGCAAACCCGAAGGAAGCGAAGTTGATGCGTTGGCATGCGGAGGGACGTAAGAATGATGGAAAGATGAGACACCCGGCTGATGCTGCCCAGTGGAGAAGAATCGATGCGAAGTACCCAACCTTCGGCGATGACCCAAGGAATGTAAGATTCGCAATGAGTACAGATGGAATGAATCCATTTGGCAGCATGAGCAGCAGACACAGCACTTGGCCTGTGCTTCTATGTATGTACAACCTTCCTCCTTGGCTGTGCATGAAGAAGAAGTACATCATGATGTCGATGCTTATCCAAGGGCCAAAGCAACCTGGAAATGACATCGACGTTTACTTCAGGCTGCTGGTGGAAGAACTACAAACATTGTAGAAAGAGAAAGGGGTAAGGGCATGGGATGCATACAAGGAGTCATTCGATCTCCGTGCACTGTTACTCCTTACTATCCAGGATTATCCAGCACTTGCTAATACTTTGGGGCAGAGTACAAAGGGAGCCAAAGCATGTGTCATGTGCATAGATGATACCGCGAGTGTCTGGCTTCCGTTCTTGCACAAAACAGTATACATGCGTCATCGGAGGTTCTTGAGAAGAAATCACCCTTACCATAACATGAAGGAACAATTTGACGGCAATACAGAAAGAAGCGCGAAACCAAGGCTTTTTACTGGCGAAGAGGTCAGTGAGATGGTGAAGGATGTGAATGTCGTGCTTGGCAAGGGACATAAACGTCCCCGTGAGAAGAGCGTGTGGAAGAAGAAATCAGTTTTCTGGGACTTACCTTACTGGAAGGATGTAGATGTATGTCACTGCATCGATGTCATGCACGTCGAGAAGAATGTATGTGACGGCGTTCTTGGTACATTACTGAACATGGAAGACAAAACGAAGGATGGCATCAAGTCATGAATGGATATGGTCCATTTGGGCATCAGACTAGAGTTAGCTCCAGTAAAGAAAGATAAGGGCCAGACGTATCTCCCACCTGCCTGTTACACTTTATCCAAGAAGGAAATCATAGAGTTCTTGGGCTTCCTGTGTAGTGTCCAAGTCCCCTCTGGTCATTGCGCAAACATCAGGAGTCTTGTTTCAATGGAAGACAAGAAACTAATTGGCATGAAGTCACACGATTGCCATGTAATGATGACACAGATGCTCCCGGTGGCAATCAGAAATATTCTACCCACAAAAGTTCGAGAGGCGATCATGAGGCTTTGTGATTTCTTCAACTCGATATCTCAGAAGGTCATGGATCCCAATACACTGGATGATCTGCAAAAGGAGGTTGTGAAGACTCTATACCAGCTTGAGATGTTCTTCCCGCCCTCGTTCTTTGATGTCATGGTTCGTCTTGTTACACACCTTGCGTACGAGATAAAGATGTGCGGGCCTGTGTTCCTACGCAGCATGTATCCGTTTGAGCGGTTCATGGGAATACTCAAGCACTATGTTCGGAATCGGTATCGGCCCGAGGCCAGTATCATAGAAGGATATACGTCAGAGGAGGTGGTTGAGTTTTGCACCGATTACATGCACAACTCACAGCCTATTGGTGTGCCCAGGTCTCGCCATGAGGGGAGGCTATCTGGAAAAGGGACTGTCGAAAAAGAAGTCAGCTGGAAGGATACTTATCTATTTGACATTGCCCATTGTACGGTCTTGCAGCACATGACCATAGTTTCTCCTTATATAGAAGAACACCTGAACAAGCTATGGCAAGAGTTTCCAAATGTGCCATACAGTCGGATCTTGGACAAGCACAACCTTACATTCAGCCAGTGGTTGCAGAACCGTATCGTAGACGGGCCGATAGATGACACGCTAACGTGGTTGGCCAAAGGGCCAGCATTTACAGTTCATAGTTGGGAAGCGTACGACCTGAATGGGTACACATTCTGCACGAAGGATCGAGATGAGAAGACCACATTTCAGAATAGCTCTGTCCGAGTAGAAGCCATAGATACAGATGGACAGAAGGAATTTTACTACGGGATCATAGAGGAGATTTGGGAGCTTGATTACGTGACATTCTAGATTCCATTGTTCAAGTGCAAATGGGTCAATCTCAGACATGTCAAAGTTGACAATTACGGCCATACCTATGTCAACCTCAGCAAATTGGGTTACATGAATGAACCCTTCATTTTAGCCTCCCAAGCTACCCAAAATTTCTATGTAAAAGACCTCGCACATAAGAATTGCCATGTAGTGATGCATGGAAAAAGGAGGATCGTAGGAGTTGAGAATGTTGTCGACGAGGATGAATACAACCAGTTCGATGAGTTGCCACCTATTGGAGAACGCATAAGAATCGACGAGCAAGACCAAGGGGAAACTTGCCACTACGTACGCCAAGATCATTCCGACGGGCTAGTGTACAAAGGAAGTCATCATGTAGTGGATTCATGATTTATTTTGAATCTGGCCTAGTACTCAAATTTGTTTTTGAGCCAAATCTGTACTCATTTTGAATATGCAATCTGTTGAAGTTAGCAAATTATGTTTTGAAAAGTGATCGCACAATTATCTTGTGGAGTCATCACGGAATTTTGATTCTAATAATCATATATTTCGAATACATAATCGGTCGTACTGTAGAGGATCAAATCCTCACATCGCACACGGTTAGAAGCAAATAGCCCATGTGCGATGTCACTTACGTTGCAAACGGTAAACTCACTCAGCCCGTGTGTGATGTGGTCTTGGTCACATCGCACACGGTTAGAAGCTGCAGCCCGTATGCGATGTGGCCTACCACAGGTCATCTAACCGTCTGCTCTGTGATTTGCAACACTGATGGAGAAAACATTTTCACATAGATTAACAAGACATTTACAAGCGAAAAGTAGACATTTCAAACGCAGATTAAGCATACATTTTGAACACAGATTAACAACACATTTCTAACACCGTTTAACAAGACATTACATAACACATTTCCAACACCGTTTAACAACACATTTCCAACACCATTTAACAACACATTTCTAACACCGTTTGTTGCGAAGAGGAAACATTACATAACAAAAGCACAAGGAAATATAAACTATCTAAATGGACTCCAGCGGCAGATCTTCGTCCACAGGGTCAGGCATCAGAGCTGAGACATTGTTATAGTAGACCGGAGGAAGCCTTGTTCTGCCTTTTTGGGAGGGCTCAGGTGCCAACTCAGGCCTGATCTTCATGTCAACCAAGTCGAGACATGCGTTAAGGCCGTCCTTCATCTTTGCTGGAATATTAAGTAAGAGACCAATCAGGCTGTCACACATGTTCTTCTCTACATGCATAACATTGATGCAGTGGCGAACTTCAAGGTGCTGCCAATATGGTAACTCCCAAAATATTGATTTCTTCTTCCACATGCTGCTGGCCTTCACTTTTTTACCACTCTTTCCAAGGACAACATCGATACCCTTAACCATATTGTACACCCCTTGCCCGCTGTAATGCCTTGGAAATAAAGCTCTCTCCCTCGTCCCGTCAAATTGCTCCTTCATATTGCGGTACGGGTGATTCCTCTTAAGGAACCTACGGTGGTGCATGAACACCATCTTACGGCAGTGGGCCAGCCACCTACTTGCAGTACCATCCAAGCACTGAGGGCAAGCCTTGTCTGGTTCTTTACTTTGGCCCGAAAGGTTACGTAGGGTAGGCAAACCATTGACCGCGCAGAACAACATGGCGTGTAGGGTGAAGTTCTCTTGTTTGTACGCATCCCATACCTGCACCCCTTCGTTCCACAGTGTTTTCAGATCTTCCACCAAAGGTCTTAGGTATACATCAATATCATTCCCAGGTTGCTTCGGCCCTGGGATAAGCAGTGACATCATGATGTACTTCCGTTTCATACACAGCCAAGGTGGTAGGTTGTACATACTAAGAGCAACTGGCCAAGTGCTGTGCTGGCTGCTCATGTTGCCGAAAGGATTCATTCCGTCCGTGCTCAACGCGAACCTTATATTCCTCGGCTCCGCACCGAAGTGCTCGAAGATCATGTCGATGTTTCTCCACTGCGCGGAATCGGCAGGATGTCTTAGCTTTCCATCTTTCTTACGGTCCTCTGAGTGGCAGCACAACAATTTGGCCTCTTTTGGGTTCCCAAACAAATGCTTCAGACGCGAAATTATGGGCAGATACCACACCACCTTAGCGGGAATTTCTTTCTTTAGCTCGATGGAAGACTCGCGGTCGTCTGGTTCACTCTTACGCTTGTAACGAGATGCTTTGCACACTGGACATGAACGCAAGTTCAATAATTCATTACGGTACAAGATACAGTCATTCGGACATGCATGTATCCTTTCTACCTCCATCCCCAGTGGACAAACCACCTGCTTTGCTCGGTATGTGTTTTTGGGCAGCTCATTTCCATCTGGAAGCATCTCTGATAGGAGACCTAAGAGCACCGTGAAAATCTTGTCTGACCAACCATAGCTTGCTTTCAATTTAAGCAGCTCGAGCACGGATGACAGCTTTGTGTATTTCGGCTTGCAACCCGGAAACAAAGGTTTTTTGAGTCCTCAATCAAGTACATGAACTTGTTTATGTCTCTCTCAGTATTAAAGTTCACGTCAGCATCGCGCAGCATCTGATCCAACCTATCATCGTCCTCTGCGCCACCACAGTCATCGTCTGCACTTACTTCCTCCGCGCGGCCACAATCATCATCTACACCTACTTCCTCGTCATCTTCTCTCCTTTCGTTGACTTCGGGTTCTTCGACGATGCCAACGTCTTCGTGTAACATGTTCTGCTCTTCACCATGTTTGGTCCAACACGTGTAGTCCGGTTTGAAGCCACTAATAATCAAGTGCGCTTGGATCTGTAGGGCTGAGTTCTGTCTGAGAAATGATCTCTCATTTCTACAATCGCAACAAGGACAATATATAAATTCAACACCCTTCTTCAACCTATCCTCCTCGGCAACTCTCAGAAAATTCGTCACACCATCAAGGTACCCTTGGTTCGTACGAGAACCGTACATCCACACCCGATCCATCTAGCTACACGCACTGCACAACAAGGAAATTAGTGTTAAATTGACCTAATAAAAGAAAGCCACCTAGCTTCTCATCAAAAAAAAGAGCTACCAAAGTAATGTCAAATGTTGAATTTTGATGCAACATATATTAATTTTGGAGCTAGCATGATTTTTCTAGAAATCATACTGCAATTTAAGAGTTTAAAGGTATAAACATAAATATCATAATGCAGAACATCGGCATGAGATGAAATGCATGTCATGGCATAGAGGACATAAAGTAAAGACTAATGCAAATGGAATCAATTTAATCGGAGTCCGGAAGCTCAAAATATCGCGATCCGAATTTCTCCAGCGGATCCGAAAACCCTAATTTGAGTTTTTAGTCAATTTTATTTTTTCTACAATGTAAACATGAATGAAAATGACATAATTGCATAGATCTTTTTTTCTGAACATTTTGATATATTATTTGTATTTTTCTGACCAATAATGAATTTTCTATGATTTTATAAGATTTAAATATTTAAATACTATTTTTGATCTTTTCCTCAGTAAAAATAATGAATAAATAAATACAGAAATCAGAGGCTGACAGGTGGGTACCACTGGTCAAAATTTGACTACACACTGACATGTGGGGCCCACATGTCATATTTTCATCTCTTTTATTTTTTATTTTTGATTTGGCTTAGCCTTCATGGTTCATTAAGGCGGTCGGGACGCCGGCCAAGCACCGTGGCATTGGTAAGCGGCGGTGGCGCGGGACTGCGGCGGTGGAGGGAGGTGGGAGCGCGGAGCGCGGCCACTTACCGGGAGGCGGCGGGGCTCGGACACGGCGGGGCGAGGCGGGCGGCGAGGTGGAGGCCACCGGCGGCGGGGAAGCTTCGGGGGCGGGGTGGCGGCGGTGGCTTGGGGAGATTTTCGGCGGGCGGCGGCGGCAACTTGGGGAGGTCGTCGGTGGCGGCACGAGCTTCGGTTGGCGGCGGCGCTTGCGGGCGGCTCGAGAGGAGGTCAGGAACTCTGCTGGGAGTGGGAGTGGGAGTGAGCTTATGCATATTAGTACAGACGGCTCCAAGTAGGGAACCATCTGTACAAACAACACAGACGGTTCCGGTAGGGAACCGTCTGTACTGTGGGCGTTAGTACAGACGGCTTCCAACTGGGACCATCTGTGACATTATTACAGACGGTCTATGTTGGGAGTCGTCTGTACTGTGCTTCCCAGTACAGACGGTCTCAGTAGGCAACCGTCTGTATTATTTGTATAGACGGTTGCTCTAGGGAATCGTCTGTACTGTACTGTCCCGCTTGTTCGGCATCCTTGGTCGTCATTTTCTCAGATCGTTCAAGTTTGGAACCGTCTGTGAGAAGCACTGTACAGACGGCTCCCTATTGCCGTCTGTACAGGAGGCATCCCGCTAAATGGTGTCTGTCGTAGTGCAACAGGAAAAGGACGATGAGGATGGAAGAGCCGGCCAACGTGGGGGAGAGATGGCGGGGAATGATGGTGACAACGGAGAAAGAAGAAGGAACGCGAATCAGTTTATACCATTACAGAGAGGCACGTTACTCTTGATGCAGGCCATATTTTGTGCATTTTCCAAAAGTATATAGAATTATGAACTACATGCTCCTTTAATTTGTTCTTCATTGTTCTTTCAAAAACAATGGTTTGCATTTGTTTGTTCAGAGGTGGCACCAGCTCAAGCGGCGCGGGAGTGCGAGTCGGCCAGCGGAAGGTTCCAGGGGCTATGCATGGTGCACCAAAACTGCGCCAATGTGTGCCTCACCGAGGGATTCACAGGAGGCTGGTGCTCCAGCTTCAAGCGGCGCCGCATGTGCAGTACAAAGCCTTGCTAGGTGATGTGTGACTGAAGGCCATACTGATGGAGATGTTCTTTAGTGCCGCATGCATGGTTTGAGTTATCTACGTCATACCTCTAATAAAATTTCAGCTTCACGTATGGCGACGTTATCGTTTGGTTAAAAAGAACGAAAGTGATATATTTTTCTAAGAAAAAATGTATGATCCATGCACGTGTTCATTAGATCATAATTATTTCTTTTCCTTTTCTTAATGGTTTTGTATGTTTATAATTGTTGAGAATGATTTGCTATTGCAATAATTTACTTAATAATAAGTATAATTTTTCATGCTACCTTAGCATCTTTGCAAAGAAAAGATGAATAAATTTCACGGAACACCGTCTTTTGGGGCAGCCGTAATATGGAATCACAACTTTTAGACTTTTTTCCACTTAATCACGGTTTGTGAGGCAATTTATAGCATTTCACCCTAACCGAGCATTTCCATCTCTTAATAGCGATTTTGTCAGCTTAGGCCCGTTGTTAATGTAACTCTCCTATTAAAATGCATCGGATTTATCGAACCAAGCACACTTCCATGGCAATTCTTTTTGTTCTCCTTCATAACCCTAAACCCAATCCCCAAATCAACATGTACCATTTGCATTGACATGCTTTTGCCAAAATTTTATGTTAACATGTGAGCCAACTGCCGGAGTTGCTGTTAAGAGAGGGAAAAGGCTTGGGTAGGGCGAAGTTTACTCAAATTACCTCAGAACTGTGGTTATGTGAAAAAGTCTAAGAATTATGGTTTCGTGCTACCCAATGGGGTTTTGCCAAATTTACCCAGGAAAAAACTGATTTTGTACGCAAAGCATCAATATACTACGATCAATAAGCGAGGCAAATTCATCGATCATCACTCCATGTTCTGTCAATGATTCAGCATTTTTTGCAAATAAATTGAGTACATGCAAGTCATTTATGCACACTGATTCCAATAACTCAAAATAGAGACTCATTTGACAAAGACACAACATAAGTCAGTAATATATGCTCAAACAGTCCCGAATTCACATAATAACCATAAACCAAGAGGGAATCCAGTTCAGAAATGACGAACATAAGTTCCTAACCAAGTTCAAGTATACTTTAGACCCACAGTCCAATGGACCACGTAACATGCACCCAGTCCACAAAATAAAAACATGAACATGATAGGACAGTGCATAATCTTGGAATGAAGCAACTACTGCTGCTAGTTATACCAAGTACACCAAGCTAGCTCTTGTTCTCAAAATGCTATGAAGCTAGCAGAAAAATGGCGCGACATCTTAATTAATTAAATCTTTCCAAACCAAGAAGCACCAACCACCATCCGTCCCACAAGAAACCTACAATTTTTATGTGTATGTAGAAAACATGTCAATATGATTATTTATGTGTGCATTGAGAATATATCACTACTACAGAACGGCTCATCCTGGACAGCACATCGCAGACGGTTACTGTAGACCGTCTAGGATAGAAGACATTCCAGACGGGCAGGCAAACGACACCGTCTGCGATGACTTTTGTCCGGAAACCAGTGTCTTGGTTGATATGTCATCCGAGACGGGTCGTAGCCAACCCGTCTGGAAAGCCTCATCGCAGACGGTTCTCGGTATCACCCGTCTGCGATGTAAGCAGTTATCGCAGACGGCTTGAAACCTAACCATCTGCGATAACACATCAGAGACGGTCAGAGACGGTCATGAAAGTAACCGTCTGCGATGTAGCAATACATCGCAGACGGTCTTCTGCTCACCCATCTGTGTTGGTGCATTACAGGCGGTTTAAGTGACTAAACCGTCTGGAATGACTTCTCCACTTATATAACAGAACCAGTGCTCCCAGTTCTGTTAGGATTTCCTAGCTAGCTAGGTCTGTCGGGCTAGTGGCGGCGGCTGAGGCGATTTTGAGGAGATTTTGGGGGAGGAGAAGAAGATTGTAAGGATATAATTGATTTGGTGTGGCAATAGGTTAGTAGATTTGGTTATTTAGTTAGTTTAATTGCTCTCTAACCCTAGATCTAGTGCAATTGTGTTCTATTAGAAGATAATTTTGGTTTAATAGATATATAAGCATGGATGGATGGTTTATTAATTGTGGTTCAGATGTAATATATACGCATGCTTGGATGGCTTTAGCTTGGATGGTTTTGCGCATAATTGGACAAGTGAGAGAGAGAGCGATGAGTTTAATTTCTATTTTGAATCACATAGATAATTAATTAGTCAACATATGTTTATATGTATGTCATAGTGCCGATGGATCTGTGAGGGACCCGGTATTTTAATTCAATTCAAGGAATTCACAACTAGTGAAGACGGTGACCATAGCCGCTACCTGCGACGGACTATGGCCCACCCCCGCCCCGTGCGACCAGCATACGACGCAATGCGTATGGATCACCACGGCCTGATTGAGGGATCACGATTCCAAACACATACGCCTTTCGCGTATGACTCACTTTGGCAATGGACCGTACATTCACTTTGCATTTCACTTGAATCAAAAGAAAATAACGAGTTCCTCCATATGCAACCAGCCACACTCCCCATTTAACATACACGCATGACAGATGGGAGGTGGGGGCATATGTTGGACAGCAAGAAATATCATCACACAAACTCTACAATATGATAATAGAACTAGCTGTCCACTTAGTGAACTTTAAAGATACATCAGTCGGCAATAACCATAAATTTAGTCAAGATTGAAATATTTACAATGCAGCGGATAAGAAACAAAAGCCCGCAGCGGTGCATCAACCGTTGCACAAAAGCCAAACACACCCCTGAGTCGAACGCGAACCAAGGAAACCATCGGACTAAGCATCATCACAAAACTCCGCAACGGTTGGCTCACCTACAAATGTCTAGGAATATCCTAGGTGAGTACAAAAGTACTCGTAAGACTTATTCGTGCTTGATTTCATGCCCTACACATGCTCACTACCACAATAATTAAACATGATGCATTTCCATCAAAGCAATACATGATACACGTTATGACATAATTTATGGCATAGACATAAGTGGTAGAGTTAAAGTGTGCTTCAGGATTCACATGAATACCAGAATGATCAGGATAATTGGAATATCACACAGGGGTAGCCCACACCTCATTTAAATTATAGGTTCATCACAGTATTGAGTTCAAACAATCTCTCGAACCAATACCGACAATGCGACTACCCTGAGTATAGTGAGTGCATTATCCCCAGGAGTTTGCAAGGCTCCAGGGCCTGAGACTTACCTCAACTACACCCCGGCATCGATTCTCGGTAACGTTCACGCGTTAATAGGAAAGTGACACGGGAAGTCACCTCTGGTCGGTATGGCAACAAAACTCTACTTACTCCTAGGTTGCCCTCACCTCCAATCAATACCAACTTTATTCCCGTGCACCCCCTCGGCTCTCACATCTCACCTTAACAGGTTGAGTTAATCGGGCAATAATTGAAGTTCTCAACATAGCGATACACCCTACACATGCTAGTGTGCTCAATTCCAACATACGATTCAAACAAGCATTCACGCGTATACATAATTATGAAGAATAAAGGAATGCAACAAGCTCTGCTTGCCTTCGTCGTAGGATTCGGAGATTTGGGTGAGCTCAACAGTTTGGGGTTCTTCCTCATCGGGCTTTGTCGCAAGCAACACGAGACACCGGAAAGGAAACGACGAAAGATATAAGCTCCAGCATGTATGCATGATGGAAAATGCTAGATATGGAATGCTGAGGTAGTTTGTGGATGTTAGGGTTAAACATTGTCATTTACGACAAAAGGGTTATACCTAGGGCAAGGTTTTGGAGAAAATAATCCGAGAAGTAACTACTAAGTAGGAATTAGGTATTTTAAACTTACATAACATGAGGTACCAATTTTGAAAATTAGGGTAAATGGGGAACCATTTTTATGCAATGAGATATTGGTTACATGTTGTACTTGTTAAATGGGGACATTGTGATTGAACCAAATACTAGAGATTCTACAAGAATTTGGAAATATAAGTTTGTTCAACTTGAACTATATACCTCTTTAGAAGAAACACTCAAGAGTTGGAAACAACTCAAAAGCTAACCCTGCCCCAACCCTAATTGCTAAACACACCCCCAAAAACTCACCCTCTGCCTGCCCGTGCTTCACTGAAGAGGAGCAGCTACGCACCCGGTTAGACGTTGAACAGCCTTCAAATCCTTCGGCTTGCCCATCTTGATGATGGCATCAAGCTTGTCCGGGTTTGCCTCGATTCCTCGCTCGGAAACGATGAAGCCGAATAGCTTGCCGGCAGGAACTCTGAAGATGCACTTCTCCGGGTTGAGCTTCATGTCGAACCTCCAGAGATTGGCGAAGGTTTCGGCCAAATCAGTCAAGAGGTCCACAGTCTTCTTTGTCTTCACGACAATGTCATCAACGTAAGCCTGGACATTTCTGCCTATCTGGTCATGCAAACATTTTTGCATACAACGCTGATATGTTGCGCCAGCATTTTTCAAACCAAAAGGCATGGTGATATAACAAAAAGCCCCAAACGGGGTAATAAAAGAAGTCTTTATTTGATCTGATTCTTTCATTTTGATCTAGTGATAGCCTGAATAGGCATCCAGAAAACACAAACGTTCGCAACCGGCCGTGGAGTCGACAACTTGATCAACACGGGGTAAAGCGAACGGGTCCTTGGGGCATGCTTTGTTTAGGGACGTGTAGTCCACACACATGCGCCAAGTTTTGTTCTTCTTAAGAACCAGGACCGGGTTTGCCAACCAGTCCGGGTGAAGAACTTTCCTTGATGAACCCGGCTGCGAGGAGTCGGGCGATTTTCTCTCCGATAGCTTTGCGCCGGTCTTCAGCGAAGCGGCGGAGAGACTGCTTTACTGGCTTGGCGTCCTTGGCGACGTTGAGGGAGTGCTCGGCGAACTTCCTTGGGACACTCGGCATGTCGGCTGGCTTCCATGCGAAGATGTTCCAATTCTCACGAAGGAAGTCGACGAGCGTGCCTTCCTATTTGGCCTCGAGGTCAGTCCCGATCTGGACCGTCTTAGACGAGTCCTCAGGATGGACCTGGACACGCTTAGTGTCCTTGGCCGACTGGAAGGTGGACTCGGTTGCCGCCTTCTTGCAGGGTGGAGCTTGGTCTGGGTTGACAGACGCTTGGATGCTTTCCAGCTCCTGAGCCGCAATCAAGGATTCGGCTATATCCGCGCTGGCGAGGTCGCACTCCTTGGAGCGCTCAAAGTCGCCGGTGATGGTGATGACGCCCTTTGGACCCGGCATCTTCAGCTTGAGGTACGTGTAGCACGGCCTAGCCATGAACTTGGCATAGGCCAGACGGCCAAAGATCGCATGGTAGGCGCTCTTGAAGCCGACTACCTCAAAGGTCAAAGTCTCTACCCGGAAGTTGTTCGGTTCACCGAACACAACTTCTAGGGAGATTTGACCCAGAGGCTTAGCACACTTCCCAGGCACTATTCTGTGGAAGGAAGTGCTACTGGGACGAAGCTGGGTCTCCGGGACCTGCATCTTCTTCAGGGTATCCATGAAGATTATGTTGATGCTGGAGCCACCATCCATCAAGACTTTGCGGAGTTTGAATCCGCCGACTTGCGGATCCACCACCAAGGGATGCTTTGCCAGGGTGAGGGACTCGGTCTGGGTGGTCGAGTCGGCTGAAACCGACTGGCACCTCGGACCAGTCCAACCATTGAGGGACCGCAGGCGCCGTCACGTTGACTTCTCGACAGCGCAGCTTCCGACCCCTTTTGGAGTCGGATCCTTGAAAGATCATGAGTATGCCCCCTTGAGGGGGGCACTGCGCGGCGCCGCCGCCTGCAACGAAACCTCCTTCTCCACCGGCATCAGGCTCGGGCTGTTTTTCTTCCCGAAGGTGCTGCAGGAAGCTGCACTCTCGGGTCAAATGCCCCGCCTGATAGTTGGCAGTGCTATGGAAGGAGCAGGGCCTATCGAGGATTTCCTCGAAGGTGAGCTTCGGCGTCTTGCGCTGCTGCCAAGGGCGCTCTTTCTTCTGGCCAGCGTCGCCACGCTGAGGGCCACGTTCAGCGGCCGCGACCAGGTCAGCTCCGCTGACCCCATCTCCACCACCAGCCTTCCGTTTCGGGGGGCGATTGTCCACGTGCTTCCGACCTGAGTCGGTGGGGATTTTCCAGCTTGAGGACTCGGCTTTTGCCTTGCCTTTGTCCTCGTACCGCATGGCCTCCTCACCCGTCGCGTACTTACTGACGACTTCCATGAGTCGGCCCATGGTCTGGATGTTGGACCGGGCCAACTTGTGCTTTAGGAGTTCGTATTTGACTCCTTGGGAAAAGGCCTGAATAGCTTGCGTCTCGGTGACATCTTCGATGGAGTTGCGCAGTCGGGTCCAGCGCTCAATGTAGTCGTGGACCGACTCACCCTTCTCCTGGACACAAAGCCACAGGTCTTGTGCGTTCCCAGGGCGCTTGTACATGCCCTCAAAATTTTTGACGAAGGCCTCTTGGAGGTCCCTCCAGTCATAGATGCTATCTTCGGGCAGGCTGTTAAGCCATGCCCGAGCCGACCCTTCCAGCATCAGGGGTAGGCTTCGGAGGGCGACACGCTCGTTGCCTCCTCCAATATTGCAAGCGATTAAGTAGTCGGCAAGCCAAGTTTCCGGCTTGGCAGTGCCGTCATACTTGTCGACGCCGCTGGCGATCCGGAACTGGTCCAGAAACGGCTCAGACCGAATCCGCCTGCTAAAGCACAGCGGACCGGTGGAGGCGGAGCCACCCGGCTGGTTGACTTCGTCGCCGCGACGTTCGGCCTGCAACCTGGCCGCCCGTCGTCCCTCGATGTCATCACGAGCATCACGGGCATCGTTTGCCCGGCCTCGGAGGGAGCCGGCCTGACGTCGCTCCGCCTGGAGTCGGTTGATCTCCTGACGAGCGTCAGGACGCCGATTCGTGGATCGACTCGGCTGTGACGAGCCCACAGTAATGGGGCGACTCGGAGCCGCCGAAGGCCGGCTCCGCGTGGCTCCGGAGGCGAGTCGGTTGCTGACCGACCCGGCCTCGTTCTGCTGCTCCACCGCCGTCTTCATCAGGGTGACGACTCGGCGGTGGATCTCTGCCGCAGGGCCATCCGCCGGGGGCGGCAGAGAGTCGGCCAGAGCGGCAGCCGCAAGGAGATTTTGGGCCGGTGTTTGGTAGACAGGGACACCGTCCTGTCTCTCGTCCGAAGAGAGGGGCGCGAACGACCCGGCTCCTCCGGGCGGCTGAGGAAGCACGCCGGTTCGCGCGCCCGCGTGAACCGTGGGGCTCATCTTGTTGCCGTTCTCGCTGCTCGAGAGCCGCTCTCTCTTGATCGAGACGTTCTCGCTCAGCAAGGATGGCCCGCCGAGATGCCTCTAAGGCCCTCTCGGCTTCCGATTGCCCGTCGATGGGCGTTAGCAGGTGCTCGTTCGCCACCCTGGCCGCTGCGGCAGACGTGCCCGCGTCGTTCGTCACGCCGGGCCCGACCACATAGACCTCAGCCGAGGCGGTTCGGCTGTGCGAACTCTCGTCCCCGTCGGATTCGGAATCCAAGACGGGGAGGAGGGATTCGGCGCCCACCATGGCGACGAACTGGGAGCGCTCCACGTCTTTGCCCGGAGCGGAAGGAGATCCGAGCTGACACTCAGGCTTCGCTTCCACCGTGGAGCGGGGAAGCGGATCCTGAAGGCTCAGTTGGCCAAAGACGTCGGCCACAAAGTGAAGGCTGCCGAAGAGGAACTCCGTGCCTTCAGGGTGTGCGGCGAACGAGGCGTCGCCGGCGATCAGCTTGCCGCCGGTTGCGGGAGAAGATCCCGCCTGGACCATGGCTCCAGCACGCGCCCCCCTACCTGGCGCGCCAACTGTCGCGGGGATTTCGCGGCAATATACATTTCTAGTAGGATTTTTGGGGAGCGCGTAAGGAAGATTCAAGCGGGTTCACACAAGAGGTTTTTACCCAGGTTCAGGCCCTCCAATGGCGGAGGTAATACCCTACTCCTGCTGATATATGAATAGCCTTGCGTGAGAAAGATTACAAGAGGTAGAAGATGATGCCTAGCCTCTAGTATCTGGAAAAAAGAAGAAGTCAGAAGTCCCCCTCTGCATGGGATGCTCTGCCTTATATAGGCTGTACATGTGCCGACTCGGCCAGTCGGCCGAGCCACAGTAACCGCATAAATTAATTGGTACATTCATTCCGCGTAACCGTCCGAGTAACGCCAGTCTTCACGTTGGCGAAACGTATGCCTTGATGAGGTTGTAACGCCTTCCTTGATGGCACTCGGCCGTTGCGCCCGTGCGGGCCTTACTTGGGCCTTCATCCGAGTGGGCCTCCATGGAGCTCCCCGAGCCTGTTGGGCCGACTCGCTGTGCTGGGCCTATCCGGATGGGTTCCCCCCGTCACCTCCCAAGAGGAGCACATTCCTGGAGGAGGACGTCCGGAGACTCCGGGCTTGCCCGGAATGTCCGGGTGTGTTGTGGAATCTCGGTGTCTCCGGGATTGGTACTGTAAAGACCAAAACTCTTACGATGATCTAGTTATATTAAATATGGTCCTAATTAAAACTTTTGTGAGCCTTTGCCTCTTCTCATGTATTCCACCCAAAAGTTTTGCAAATAATTAAAAGCCTTGCATATAGACAGTTCAAACATGACCTGGATTGAAAATATTAACAACTGCGCAATGATCCGTTTGAAACCGAGTTGAGAAACCAATATCACAAATTCATATCCAGCAATCCTTAAAAGTTTTAAAATATCTTATAAATCTCTTCAACAGTTTGAAGTACATTGGAATTCATTTACATGTCCGAACCAAAGACTACAAAACATTTATAATTAGATCGATTTGAGATAACGATCAACCATGAATTTTTCGCCCTAACAAAATCTTGGAAAATCATATATGTGACAAGCAGTTAGTTCTACAAAATTTAGAATAAATTTTGAATTCAACCTTATTTTAACCCTAGCTCCAAAACAGTAAGAAGAAAACCTCACCTGTCCCGTGGGCCCCACTCGGCAGATCTTTTCTTTCCTTTCTTTTCTCCAACCGTTGCAGCCATTTTCTCCACCTGGCAGCCTCCCCCTTCCACGTGCACATGCCTTTCTTTCTCCTCCCCTGCCATTTTCTTCATCCCCAGCACCGCAGCCCACCTTTCCTCCAAAGCCACCGCCGGTCAGCCCCTTTCCACCCGCCACCCCCGAGCTCTCCCCTCTACCACGCCACCCATTCCCCTCTGCCGCGCCGCTCATCCCCAAGCGCCGCCGCCCCTCCCCTTTTTCCCCCACGCCGCCGCCCCTATGCTCTGCGCCCCGGCACTGGTCGGCCGCCCCCTTCGCCCCTCAAGCCACCGGCCGCCCGCAGCCGAGGCCGATGGGCCCGAGCCGCCGCTCCCCACTGCCGGCGCGCCTCCACCCTTCCCTGTGACACGCCCCCGCTAGATCTGCGCCGCCGCCCTCGGCATTGCGGCCGGCCTCTCCGCCCCTAGCTGCGCCGCCGGCCGCCGCCTCCGCCGCTCGTCGCAGTGGCTGGCGAGCCACTGCCGGCAGCCCCTCCGGCCAGCCTCCCCACTCATCCCCCTCCAAGCGCCTTCTCCCCAGGCCATCTGCACCACGTTCGTTGTCGGACTCGCCATTGCCGTGCCTCGCAGGAGCTTCTCGTCACCACCCTGCTAGTGTTTCCCCGTTCTCCCCGGTGTCATGCAGCTTTGCCCACCTTCACCAAGCCACGGTGTCTTCTCCATCGTCCCTCATCACCATCGCAGTATTCTTCTTCTTCCCGGTGAGGTCTCTCTCTCTCCTTCTCTGTGCATTGCTTGTTTGCAGCCCTCGGTCGGTCCAGTAGAGGTCCGAAGGAATCATCTCGGTGGCCAGTCAGCTGGTTAGTAGTAGCCTTCGGGGGTTAGTTGAAGTCAGAGTGGTTATTGGTTAATTAGTCCTTTCTCTGCGATAGCAGGCTGGTTTAGGGATGGGCCTAGTCATCCCCTGTAATCAGGGTTAACCCTTAGGGCTTAATAGCGGCAAGCAATCTTAGTTGAGATAACTTCAATCTCTGCTGTTTGCATGTCGTTGGCAGCTAACCTGAATTGTGTAACGATGGTTTACTCCACACCCAATAATCCCTATTGGCTTAATAGTTGTTGTCATGTCTGCTCAAGTCATATTCAGTGTTTAATCAGCTCACTCAATGCACAGCTCGGTGGAGTTATTGGATAATTAGAGTGTTAACTAAATTGAAGTTCCCACAGCAGGAGCAGCAACTGAGCCTAATTGACGACCACCTAATGCCAAACTTAGTCCTCCCCTGTTTATTACCGCGTGAAGTGGGAGTATTAATACCATACTGAAAACACTAGCAAGGGGATGGCATGATCAGTGAACTGCAGATTCTCTAATGCAATTGTACCCACAATCACCAGTACTTGATGACCCCAATATTTAACCTAAATGAAGAAATGCAGAATTTCGATGCACTGTTTTGGTTACCACTTAATAAACAGAACTTGATATCATGGTTGAATGGCGTAGTTGGATTAGTCCTGATGGCAAGAACTCAATACAAAGCTTGATTCCTATGCTCGCTGCATACACACTAAAACTCAATTAGTATGGGCCTTCCATAGTTAGCAGTTAGTAGGAATTATAGTACTAGAGGAGGTAACAATAAGAATAAGGAAAAGATAAAATCAGATTGGGGACCCACTTGTCCCCTCTAGATAATATGTTAATACTAGGAGTAGGATAATATATATATTGTTCTCTACTGAGAAGAAGACAGGAAATGCTAAAACCGATTAAGCTTGCAGAACTCGTAGACAATGCAAACGACTTCCAAATATGTATACACTAGAGAATCTAGCTTAACAGCTAAAACAAAAATGTCTAGTATCTAAATTCCTTCAAGAACCAGTACAATTATGTAATCATATCTTATATGTCATCATTATAAATCGTGCTGAAAATTATAAATCGTTTCCAAGTTTAATCTTTAAAAAACCCTAACTAAGCTGCAAGACTCCCAATCAACCGATTCAAATTGCATCAACCCCGTAATAACCTTTACTACACACTGAGATGCCTTTCATATATAATTCATATCATTTCTTGCTATCATTGATTGCATATATCATGCATGCATCCAAACTCTAGGATTCATCCATGATTAAAGTTATAACACGACTAAAACTAAACCAAAATCTGGAATTAATACCAACCTGCTTATGCAATCGTATACTTCATTTTTAATCCACCGTAGTTGCATCCCATGTATTTTTGTAATATCTAAAGTAGCTCCTTAGACTTGTTTCTTTTCTTTTCTTTCTAGAGGTTATTTGATTCTTGTTGAAGTTTGGCTACTTCGGATTTTCCCACGACGCTAGTGGATACGTTATACATCATCACCAGCTTTAATGAACTCTACTTTCAGGCAAGCTCCATTGCTTGTTGATTAATTATTACGTTGTGTGTTAATCCTTGTTTGGCTTAATTAATTGAATGGATTTGGTGCTTGTGTGAATGATTGCTTGATCTGTGCTGGATACCTCATTAGTATGTGTAGGTCTTGTTATTATGCAGTAGCTAAGGCTGATACTTTAACCTGATGCCCTTTCAACTTGAACCTAATAAAGTGAGATGTGAGCGCCGAGGGGACATGTATGTGGGATACTACTGGTGGATAGTGAGATTATTGAGATTGTGTTTGTGCGCCCCAGTCTGAGGTTATCCCCACATACACTACCCTTATCACACATAGATGAGAGTCGAGGGTGTTACCGAGGCCAACACTACGGTATAATGGGGATAAGTCTCAGATACTGGTGGGAGCCTTGTGAACTCCACCAGGGTTGCACTCCTTATACCCGAGGTGGTTGAGTCGGCGGTGAAGATGGGAACCGAGGGTGTTATCGAGACCAGCACTACGGTATATTGGGGATAAGTCTCAGAGACTGCGTGGAGCCTCACAACCTCCAGCAGGGTTGCACTCCTTATACCCGAGGTGGCTGAGTCGGCAGTGAAGACCGAGGGAGAACGCGTAGGTCACCAACGAAACGAAACTACGATATAGTTGAGGTAAGTCTCAGAGACTGGGGGAGTAGTGTTAACTCCTCCAGGGTTGCACTCTTTATATCCGAGGTTGTCAGCTCGTTGGTGACGGTTAGGCTTGTGTTGCCATGAATTGGAGTTGGAGGAATGTGTTGCCGTGAGAAAGATTGAGATTTTTAAATGGGTGTGGGCTACCCAAATAAATTGGAAATGATGACATTCGTATTGTTATATTTGTGTGTATGCTCGTAAGTTGCTTTTATCGTCATGTGTTTATCATTGCTATGCTCTTGCTACAATGAGATTAAATTGTGTAGTTTATGTTCATTTCATCTCTAGTATGTAAATTGAACTTGTTATGGAATGCGAACCTTTATCACTTGTCAAACTTGATTAATACCATGTTTTAATTAATCAATAAGCAATGTCTTGCGAGTACGGTGGTTGTACTCACCTAGGTTTATCCTAGGCAGGTTCTTGGAGCAATTGAAGTTGACGTCGCTGCTTGGATTTACCACTCTAGGTTTCGATTTCCTCGGGAACTTTGTTGCGAGCTGTTTGGAGGTGGTTTCCCCACCATCTCGGGCATTTTCCATTTTTCTTCCGCTGTTGTTTGTAATAATGTATATTGTGATCGACTTCCGAGTCGCTATGTATATATATATGTATTCTATAAGTCTTTCTTTAGTAGAATTTGTGCTGTGGTAGTCCAAGTTGTTACTTGCGGTTGTCCATATACAATGCGTGTATGTGATGAAGTATGTGGACAACTGTGCAGCGGTATTATTGCGTGCTAGGATTGCGTTTCGTGATGGCAGAGGTGAGCGAACCACTAGTCCTGCGTAGCCTTGGTTGAGTCGATCCAGGGGATTCGTCCCGTACTCGCTAAGCCTCCTACGACTGTCACGCCTCGCGCTGACGGCAGAGCAGAGCTGGATCCTCCCAGAGTCACACCTCGTGGCTAGGTAGGGTTGAGGGGATGCATATCCGGGGCTCTAGTCCTCCTATGACTATCGCGGAGCGCAGACTTATCACGCGGTCTTACCCCTTCACCGGTATCTGGGATCTATATGTGGTTTGGGGAAGATTGGTCGCTTCCGGCAGGCCCGCACGTGGCGGGTGTCGGATCATCCCGCCTTGGTGCGTACGGCGCAGGTACCGTGCCACCGGGCTGACGAGTCCTTCGGTCCTTGGCGACTTCGCGTTCCCCTAATCATATGTGGATTCCGGGTCCGTGACAGGTACATCCGGAGTGTCCGGGTCTCCTTGTCCGAAATGTCCGGACATGCTTCCCAGGCAGCATCCCAAGTCCTTCCTCCCCTTGGCGTCGCTCCACTTGGTTGTTCCTTCGCACCTAAGCAAGCAAAGTGTTGAAGCATCAGGTAGTATACCATTCGAGCTCAGATCAAGTGGGAAGGAGTCAAGGAATAGAAACACCTCGTGTTGGATAGCCCTAGCTCGAGCTCTTGTCATTGGACCACGAGATTTGGGAGGTGGACTTGGTGAATTGGAATGAGCCGTGGTATCTTCACCCTTGGTGCAGGAGATGTCCGCATCATTCCCCCCTTCTTGAAAAGGAGTCGACCTCGACTCCAAGTCATTGTAGCCATGGAAGGGTGAAAGGTCCGCGATGTTGAAGGTGTTGCTCACCGAGTACTTGTCCGGTGGAAGATCAATCTTGTAGGCGTTGTCGCCGATGCGGTGAAGCACTTGGAAGGGACCATCTCCGCGTGGCTTGAGCTTGGAGTTATGTTCTTCTAGAAATCGCTCCTTGCGGAGGTGAATCCACACAAGATCACCAGGGTCAAACACCATCTTTTTCTTGCTTTGGTTGACTTTATTGGCGTAACGAAGCACTTGTTGCTCGATTGTGGCCCTTGTTGTCTCATGGAGCTTCTTGAGGAAAACGGCTCGCTTGGAGGCATCCATGTTGACTCGTTCGTGTAGCGGTAGTGGAAGGAGATCGAGTGGTGTAGAGGGGTTGAAGCCATACACCACTTCGAATGGACTCAAGCTTGTGGTAGAATGTACCGCACGGTTGTAGGCGAACTCCACATGGGGAATGCAGTCCTCCCACTCCCGCAAGTTCTTTTTGATCATGACCCGAAGGAGTGTTGAGAGGGTGCGATTGACGACCTCGGTTTGCCCATCCGTTTGAGGGTGGCACGTGGTGGAGAAAAGGAGCTTGACGCCCAATTTGGCCCACAACGTCTTCCAAAAGTAACTTAGGAATTTGACGTCGCGGTCGGAGACAATGGTCTTGGGGACGCCGTGAAGCCTCACAATTTTCCTGAAAAACAATGTAGCAACATGTGAAGCATCGTCGGTCTTGTGGCATGGAATGAAATGAGCCATTTTTGAGAACCTATCCACAACCACAAATATGGAATCCCTCCCCGTTTTGGTCCTAGGCAATCCTAACACAAAGTCCATGCTAATATCCTCCCAAGGTGCACTAGGAACAGGAAGTCGAGTATAAAGACCGTGAGGGTTTAGTTTTGACTTAGCTTTGTGGCATGTAATGCATCGTTGGACGAATCTCTCCACATCTCGTCATATTTTCTCCCAATAGTAGTGGTTGGACAGCATCATGTAGGTCTTATCCCTCCCAAAGTGTCCCATCAAGCCGCCGCCATGTGATTCCTGCAAAAGTAGCAAACGTACGGACGACTCGGGGATGCATAGTTTGTTAGCTCGAAAAAGGAAACCTTCATGCACGTGGTATTTCTCCCAACCCTTCCCTTCTTTACAATTAGCAAAAGGGGAACCAAATTCAGGGTCATTAGCATATAGTTCTTTCAAGCATTCTAAACCCAACACTTTAATTTCAAGTTGATTCAAAAGGGTCATTTTGCGGGAAAGAGCGTCCGCCACAACATTTTCTTTACCCTTTTTGTATTTGACTACATAAGGAAAGGTTTCAATAAATTCAACCCATTTTGCATGTCTTCGGTTCAATTTAGCTTGGCCCTTAAGGTATTTCAAAGATTCATGATCGGAATGAATAACAAATTCTTTTGGCCAAAGATAGTGTTGCCAAACCTCTAGGACACGAACCAAAGCATACAATTCTTTATCATAAACCGGATAATTGAGTTAAGCACCATTCAATTTCTCACTAAAATAAGCGACCGGTTTACCTTCTTGCATGAGCACACCCCCTATACCGATTCCACTAGCATCACATTCAACTTCAAAGGTTTTAGCAAAATCCGGTAAAGCAAGCAAGGGTGCCTCGGTTAGGCGTTTCTTTAATTCTTGAAAACCATTTTCTTGAGATTGCCCCCATACAAAAGGAATGTTCTTTCTAGTCAATTCATTCAAAGGGGAAGCAATAGCACTAAAATCTTTGACAAATCGACAGTAAAAACTTGCTAGGCCATGAAAGCTACGCACTTGACTCACATTGACAGGGGTAGGCCAATTTTTAATTGCTTCAATTTTGGACTCATCTACCTCTATGCTATGAGTGGACACAACAAAGCCTAGAAACACAAGTTTCTCCGTACAAAAGGTGCATTTCTCAAGGTTAGCAAACAAGCGTTCATTCCTAAGCACTAGTAGAACTTGTTTAATGTGGCCAACATGATCATGCAAAGTTCTACTATATATGAGGATGTCATCAAAGTAGCCTACCACAAATTTACCAATGAATTGGCGTAAAACATGATTAATTAAGCGCATGAAAGTACTGGGAGCATTGGATAAACCAAAAGGCATGACAAGCCACTCATACAAACCAAACTTAGTTTTGAAAGCAGTTTTCCACTCATCTCCTTCACTCATCCTTATTTGGTGATAGCCGCTCTTCAAATCAATTTTAGAGAAAATGGTTGCGCCACTAAGCTCATCAAGCATGTCATCTAAACGTGGAATGGGATGGTGGTAATGCACGGTGATATTATTGATGGCTCGGCAATCAACACACATGCGCCAAGATCCATCCTTTTTAGGGACAAGAATAACGGGAACAGCGCAAAGACTTAAGCTTTCGCGAACATACCCCTTGTCAAGTAGCTCCTGTACTTGACGTTGAATTTCCTTGGTCTCCTTGGGGTTGGCACGGTAAGGTGGCCGGTTGGGAAGAGGCGCTCCCGGAATGAGGTCGATACAGTGCTCAATGCCTCGAATGGGTGGAAGCCCCGCCGGGATCTCATCTGGGAAGACATCCTCGAACTCCTGCAAAACACGAGACATAGCTAGAGGAAGTGGGGGTGAGTCATTAGTCAAAGCAACCACATCTTTGTATACAAGTACAAAGTGTAATGTAGTTGGGTCATTTCTCACTCCTCTCATCTCGGATTTGGTGGCTAGCATCACTAAGCCTCGACTCGCTTCCTGACTCTTTTATCTCATTTTGGGCTTGTGGCTCTCGCTCACCGATTTGTGGAAGTCACTCAAAGTTATGCTCTCTCGCTCATATCTCTTCTTTTCTCCTTGAAGCCTTGCCAACTTTTGAGCATTGTCGGCGATGATTTGGCTTGGCGTCATGGGGCAAAGTACATACTCCTTATGGTGTCACCGAAAGATATACTCATTAGTGTGGCCGTCGTGGCGCGCTGCTCGGTCGTACTGCCAGGGGCGGCCCAACAGAAGGTGGCACACCGTCATGGGTACCACATCACACTCCACCGTGTCCTGATAGGCTCCAATCTTGAAGGAGACTTGCACCATGTGTTGTATCTTGACGGTGCCGCTGTCACTCAACCAGTGCACATGGTAAGGACGTGGATGCTTCTTGTACTTCAGGTTGAGTTTAGAGCACAGCTCTTGACTTGCCAAATTGTGACAACTCCCTCCATCGATTATGACTTTGATGGTTTTGCCGTCGATTGCGGCCTTGGTTTGGAAGAGATTGCACCGTTGTTCAGGCTCATCTTGAAGTTGGACAGTGAGGATCTTCTTGGTGACGACGAGGGATGGACCCGACTCGGTCTCGCAATAGATTTGCTCTTGTCCATCTTCATATTCTCCTTCTTGTTCAATCCGGGATACTTCATGGATGGCATCAATCTCGCCCTCGTTAGCAGACTCATACTCGCCTTCTTCAGTGATCAACATAACTCGTGCATTGGGGCACTCTCTTTGCATATGACCACGCCCTTGGCACTTGAAGCATATGATGTTGCGATCTTGCCCGTGGAAGCCATTGAAGAAACAGTACTCGGATTCGGTGCTCCCTTTGAAGAAGAGGTGGTAGGACGGTTTGTGTTTGTCCATTGGCGCACACTTGTACTTCTACCTCCCATATGACTTTTTGTCTTGGTTGAGATAGCTCTTGGGGCAAACTTTACACTCGGACTGGGGCGAGGAGCAACTGCCGTGGCACATGAGGTGTAAGGAGTGGAACGTGCTACATATGTTGAAGACTTGGAGTAGTGAGCGTCCTCTTGCACTTGGCGCTCGGCCTTGATAGCTTGATGCACTAACTCCACAACTGTGTTGTAGGGTTGATAGTCGGCGATGCACTTGATTGGATGGTTCAACCTGGCCAGGAAACAGGCCATAGTCTGCTCTTCAGTCTCTTGGACATTAGCTCGGATCAAGGTGGTTTCCATTTCCTTGAAGTATTCTTCAACTGATCGACTGCCTTGTTTGAGGTCTTGGAGTTTCTTGAAGAGATCTCGCTTATAGTACTTGGGCACAAAGCGAGCCCGCATTTCTCTCTTCATCTCTGTCCACGACATGACAGGCAGCTCTCCATGTTCGCCTTGCTGATTTCGCACTTGTTCCCACCAAATAAGTGCATATCCATCAAACTCAAGTGAGGCCATAGTAACTTTCTTCTCTTCGGAGTAATTGTGCATTCGGAAGACCTTGTTCACCTTGAGCTCCCATGTGAGGTATTCTTTGGGATCCATTGCATCACCAGAGAACTTGGGCATTGTGAACTTAAGCTTGCCAAACTTTTCTTCCCCATCTCCTGGTGGACCCCTCTGCCGGTGTTCTGTACCCTCATCATGATAATTCCGCCTTCTAAACCCTGGGTCTCTGTCCAGGTGTCTTTGATGTCTTTGGCCATTAGGTTGATGAAAGCTTGATCCTCCTTCTGATGCACTTCCCTCATGCCCATCACGTCCTTGGTGGCTCCTTGCCCGACCATGATTGTGTGGCCCAAAGGTTGGGTCTCGGGTTCCTGATGGAGGAAGGGATGCTCGGTGTCTAGCTGTTCTTCGAGCTTGGGCACGCCGTGCCGCCATCTCGGCATCGGTCTCATCAAGAGGATCCTCCTCATCAATCTCTGCTTCTGGAATTTGGCCTCGAAGTGCTTGCACAACTTCTTGCACAATGCTTGTCTTCATAGATTCCATCTGTCGGGTCGTATCATGCCTTAAATTGTCCACAGTGTCATGGAGGCTCCGTTGGAGGGCCAAATGTTGCCCTCGAGTCACACAATCCTTATTACCACTCGCTTCATGGGATCCTTCCCTAGACATGGTTAGCAATGTAACAATATATTGAAATATGTGGAATTTGGGAACTCTCTCACCTCACTCACCACCGAAGTTCTTGCCTCCTTGGATTGAAGGATCGGAGGCCCGCGGAGGGTAAGCGCGTTCCTCAAGAGTAGGTTGAAGAAGTTCCAAGTCCCAAGGCACTAACTCAACAAAGCTTTTGGTGGATCTCGGAAAGGATTAGCACAAGATACTAAGCAAAGTGGAATAACGAGATTTTGTAATGATTAGTAATAATCCACAATGAAACAATGCAATAAGAGTTGATCTTAAGGATATAAACGAAGCACAAGACAACTCACACACAATGATATTGGGATTTGTGCAACCAAGTAATTGAGCTAGTACAAGATGTTCCTAGCGAAGACTATGAGCTCCCATTGCACAAATACAAGGAAAGACGCTAGCTCGATTGCAAAGATAGGATTAAAGATTTGCACACTTGACTACCCTTCCTGATCAGATTTTCCTTCAAGCTTGTGTTTCCCTACAAAGGATCATTGGCATTGGCTTGTTTTCTTTCTCTTTCTTTCTTTCCTTTTTTTTGTTGTGCCAAGATCTTACAAGACTAACGTTGTTGATTGCTTGGGAAGAGTTAAACTAGATAGAACAAGTGCGCAAAACCCTAGCAATCATCGAAGAGCTAGTCTTGATAGGGTCAAAGTCGTCGCAAAAGGAGGATGTTGGCTCACAAAGGAAGAGAGCAAGATAGACGGTTATACCTCGCTCGATGCAGTCTGCAATTGCTCTGTCCGGAGATTCCGGGGTAGATTACCCGGACACTCCGGGTGGGCCCGGAGATTCCGAGGTAGATTTCCCGGATACTCCGGGGTACATCCCGAGAGTAGTGACTTCCTGCTGCTGTAGGCCGGAGACTCTGGGTTTTGAGGGCTAGATACTCCGGGTGTGCTGGAAACTCTCAGATCTGAAACAGGGGCGGCCTGAAAAACCACAAATCGGAGGGGAAAAATGAGTAATAGGCCAAGGCAATGCAAAGGAAGGTTGGATCAACAAGTATAGCAAAGATCTAATGGATCAAAACCAACCAAAACTCACCCAAAACTCCGAATTGCATCAAGATTTCAAATCGGGCTCTTTTTGTGGGGTTTTCGAAATAGGCAAGAAAAACCAAAACAAAGCTAGCAATTGGGGGTAGGGAAAAGAGGGGATACAAATCCAAATCGTGTCAACCTAGAGCTCTGATACCAAGTTGATACGGAGGGCTCCCGATCTTCACGATTTGGACAAGGATAACTAGGAGGGCCTAGATGAAATCCCAAACCAACAACAAAACCCAAACGGGTTAGCCTTTGGAACTAGGACTCAAATCAACTCCTCCTCTCAATGAATGCCTCGATTACCATCTGGGGGCACGCGCCGGTCCTTACAATCCAAGAGAGATTACAAGGTCTAAGATGGAACCCTAATCTAGAGGGAGGAAACCCTAGATTAGGAGCAAAGCTCACTTTTAGTCTTAACAACCAGTCTAATCTTGATTAGGGTTTGGGTACGGGTGTTTATAGTCCAAATCCCGTAACCCTTGGAGGCTAGGCCACCTCATTACATGGGCCTCGACCCGTTACTGTGCGCAAACAGTGCGCCCGGACATTCCGGCATACCTTGTCCGGAATGTCCGGCCATAGGGCCCGAAAATTCTAGGGTAAGTTTTCCGGAATGTCCGAACGTCTTGATCAGTGGATGTCCGGAGGGTCGGAGTTGGCACTCCGGGCAGGGGTCATCCGGAGTCTCCGGGACTGGGTTCCGGATTATCCGGACGAGGAGTTGGAGGGAGATGTTCTCGGCCACCCATCCGGAGTGTCCGGGCTTGAGGCCGGAATGTCCGGATAACCTCCCGAGAGGAGCACATTCCTGGAGGAGGACATCCGGAGACTCCGGGCTTGCCCGGAATGTCCGTGTGTGTTGTGGAATCTCGGTGTCTCGGGGATTGGTACGTCCGGAGTGTCCGGGTCTCCTTGTCTGGAATGTCCGAACATGCTTCCCAGGTAGCATCCCAAGTCCTTCCTCCCCTTGGCGTCGCTCCACTTGGTTGTTCCTTCACACCTAAGCAAGCAAAGAGTTGAAGCATCAGGTAGTATACCATTCGAGCTCAGATCAAGTGGGAAGGAGTCAAGGAATAGAAACACCTCGTGTTGGATAGCCCTAGCTCGAGCTCTTGTCATTGGACCATGAGATTTGGGAGGTGGACTTGGTGAATTGGTATGAGCCATGGTATCTTCACCCTTGGTGCAGGAGATGTCCACATCAAAGGTCGTTCAAGAGCATCCTGACAACAAAGTTCGTACGGACAGGCCTGAACCCATTTGAGAAGTATGGCTTCTTGGACGAGCAAGTATACAATAGATTTGTTGAGATGAAGTCCACGCCAGAAGAAGTGGCGAAGAGTGAATGGTAGAAGGCCCTTCAAGCAAGAAACAAGCACCCGCATAGGCTTGGAAACACAGGATATGAAGGTGCATCGGTAAAATGGGAGATGTAGGATCGGTTGACAATGGAGAAAAATTTACCCCCTCCATTTCCCAGCGTGGTTGTTGGCCGCGCCGCATCCTGGTGCAGAGCACGTGCCAAGTCAGATCTTCAGAGTGGTTCAGCTATATTTCCAAACCCTGCTGACCAGGAAGTGGTCGATCGAATGGTAGTATACATGACTATATACGTACACAATTCTTCGGAACCGTACGAGTATCATTTGTAATGTAAGTTGCGCGTGTGATTGTTGCTAGTGCAGATAGCTTCGAAAGGGTCACTAGATGACGATGATGAAGCACAATCATCTAGGACCAAAGACATCCTTACCGTAGCGTTGGAAAACCCGGAGCACCCAGGTCGCCCAAGAGGTGTTGGGGTTGCAGTTCCCTAGAGAGAGGGATTCCCTGAGACCGAGGAGCAGTACGAGAGGAGGAAGGCCGCTAAGAGGAGTCATAGTCAGTCAACAATGACTACGAGAGATGAAGAAGATTTGGAGATGCGTATTCAGGAGGAAGTCAGGAGGCAGGTTGTAGCATTTAAGGAGGAGTTCAAAGCTCACCTTGCACTCTCTAACGTAGATTTGGCGAGCCCCGGAAATATTCAGAGTAGCTGGGCATCCGCCGAAGAACCGGGTGAAACATATCCCTGCGACACCATCTCGGTAAGGGCCATTTATAGGGTTTTTACAATAGCAAGTACATAACTTTGGGCTTAATCAACAAGGTACGTACTCAATAATTTTGTAGGAGACGACTCCTTGCATGTTGTTGGCAAGGGTAGCTGGAGATGTCTCCCTCGATGCTGCATTTGGGGTTGCATATCCCAAGGAGGCGAGGACTCTACTGCATGGTCGCCCCAAAGCACCAAACTTTCAAAAGGTGCATGTGGATTATGTGGTTGAAGGTTTCAAGGAGCTCCCGCTTGCCATGCCATCAAATGATGAGATCACGGTGTTGCATTAGATGGTTGGCACCTTTATCCAGTGGCCAAAGAGGGACATCAAATTACTGGTCCGGCCTGCCTCTCAGAGCGCATCACACGCTGAGTCAGGTAGGATACCCGAAGTTAACCCTACCCCGATGGAGCTAGTAGCGGCAGCACAGCGGGCTGATAACCCAACTTCATCTTTGGTCAAGCTGGTAGAGCTAGCACCCGCTACCTCCATAGGGACTAAGGAGGTGCTACAAATGAGACCAGTTCCTTCACCGGTGAAGCACACTTATGCTAAGGGGACTAGCAAAACCGGCAAGGGCAGGAGTCGTAGTAGTGCCCCCAAGACTTCCAAGGGCAACCAAAAATTGAAGGCACCAACGATAGTGGAAGAACTTGGGTTTGATCGGGATAGAGTGGATGATCTCCCTTTCGTGCCTTTGGCTCGTCGATTTGTGAATGAAGAAGCCTTCGTCACGCCAGAGGACATATCGAACTCAATGGCATGTCAGAGGTTGCATGATTGGTATATGACGGCGACGAACAACCTACAGCCTGGCCAAACCATGCCACGATGCCTCAAAGTCGCTTTCAAGGAGGAAACACCTTTTCCACCAGGACATGGGGGGTTGTTCTACGTGTACTTTGAAGACCTATTCGAACTCTTCAACTCGACGCCCTGGAGCAGAACCTGTTGAGATGTTGGACATTGTAAGTCTACAACTTCTCAGTCAATCAGTTTTCTCCATACCTATGCAACTTAATTAAGCCGTGACATGATTTCCATTTGCATAGATACATGCACACTGAAGCCAGACTTAACAAGGAATCTATCGGGTTCATTGACCCGGCAAGGGTGACTTGGAGAAATATTAAAGACAACAAAGAGCAAGTTCTGGAGTATGTTAAGCATGCAATATTGTCCCAAAAGGATAAAGAGTACATCGTATTTCCCTTCAACCCAGAGTAAGTGTTGCATCGCATCCAATACTTATAATTTTACCATTATGCATATATCACAAAGCTGATTTGGTAGTTCGTCTATACATATGCAGCTACCATTGGTTTTTGGTTGTACTTGTACCAAAATGGAATAGGGTAATATACATTGATTCCTCGCGAGATCCTTCACGCAACTCTGGGCTGATTCATGACGTACTTGACCAGGTGTTCATCGATTACAAAGCTCGTGGAGGGATAAGTGGCAAAGGGTCCAAGTTGCGACATAAATTTGACTTTCCAGTACATATATATCCATTACTATGTTAATATAGCATATTGACATGCTTCATAATAGATTCTTCTTAGCTAACGTATATTTGTTTCTTGTTTTAGTGTAAACAACAACCCAAGGGGACAAACCTATGTGGATTCTACGTTTGCTACCACATGGAGGTTATCGTAGGTTTCGCTAAGCGAAAATTAAATGAGGCGTGGAAGATTGAAACTAGCACAATTGATGAAGCTCAACTCAAGCACATTTGAGGGATATTTGCCTTCTTTATCAATACACAAATCATCAATCCCGATGGCAAGTTCTATGGTGGCGGCTTAGTAGAGTAGCATTGTCTTTCATCTATGTACTTAGCACTCTCTTGCAACTTTTCTTTTAAACATTGAAGTATGCGGTTGTTGGCAGCGATCGAGCTCTCAATTCTGAACCGTATGACTCATTTCTAGTTAGCAATTGTGAATATATCTAGCCAGTGGTGTGACTCTCTTGCAACTTTCCTTTTATACATTGAAGTATGTGATTGTTTCAGTGTATTGTCTGTGAATGTATGTATCTGTATCTATGTTAAATATGTGAATATTCTGTGTAATATATATCTGCTGTTTCAGAGGGCATGGCTAGCAATTCCTGAGGCAAGCCACAAAACAGGCAGTGTTATGCCCTCTGTACACACCCATCCCAGATGGGTCAACAGTTGAACCCGTCTATGATAGCGGTCATCCGAGACGGCTCAGACACATGATCCGTCTGGATGAATTATTATCGCAGACGGGTGGTTGAGTCGACCCGTCTGGGATGAATGGTTATCGCAGACGGGTCATTGAGTTGACCCGTCTGGGATGAATGGTTATCACAGATGGGTAGCCCACCCGTCTACGATGACCTGTGTCATCACAGACCACCAATTTTAGACGAAGCGGCCAACCGTCTGGGATGCTTGTTTCAGCCCGTCTTGGATGGGCCGTTCTGTAGTAGTGTATATCAATATCACGTCCTGTAAACTTGCTAGTAGTAGAGCATACTAGTTTCTCTCTATATGATTGTAAGAAATGGAACATTCTTAACATCAACCTCATTATCTTCCACGGTTTTAAACAAAAAAGAATAGATCAAACACATTATAGCATGGATGAACATACCATAAACATAGAAGCCCTCGAGTTACTTCACGGCCTTCCCTTGATGTGCATGTGAATGCAAGCTCTGCCACCGCTGCATGAGGGAAGCCATGAAGAAGACCATTGGCAGCAGCTCAATGGACTGCCAATGGCGACAGTGTGAACCCTAGGCTAGAATCATCACACTGCCCGCTGCCTCTAACTGATCCCATGGAGGCGTGCTCCACATATCTTATGCATAAAGGTAATTAGCCACTAGGTTGGGTTTGAATTATCATATCAGACGACTGGGCTCAACCATTCACTACTATAGACAGGGCCATCACAGAGGGGTGACCAAAAAATTTTGTAATTAAACTTATCATACATGATTTTCACCAAAATAGACATCACATACGGTTTTTTAAAAATTTATCTGTGATAAGTTGGTCATTATACACAATTTTATTTTAGAAAACTATCTACGATGTTGAGCAATGCATAACGGAAGGATTTTTAAAATAAAAATGTTTGTGATATGTGGGTCATTACAGACGGTTTTTGGCCCAGGCCCCTCTGTCGTATATCACAGTCTGTCATCTGGCCGGCCACTAAGGCTCAACAATCACCAATAGATAATCAATGGCGTCGCTCCAACCCTAACCCTAACAAACCCTAACTCCACGTCGTCCCCCATCACTCCACTCCCCTGCCTCTCCAACCTACTCCTATTCCCCACTGCCCCACCCTTCTCTGCTCTCTCCAACAGATCCTCCTCCTCTTCTCCTCCTTCGAATACTGTAGATCCTGTCTTGGGCGGCGCAGCCTCGTGTGTAGGCACGTTAAGGGCAAGCGGTGTGGAGGCTCGAGCAGGCGCGTGGCAAGGGGTTAGTGGTGGTGATTCTTAGTGGCAGCGGCTCTTGTGCGGTGAGGGACTGGTGGCTCGACCAAGCACGACTGATGCAGTGCTAGCGGTATGGCTCTTGCATGGAGGTGACGAGCGATTAGTAGCTCAACTAGGTCGGTGTGGCTCCCATGTAGCCGTGGCTAGGTGCCAATGGCGGAGGCTTGGGCATGACTGGTAATCTCCAAGCACAGCTATAGAACAGTAGATCAATGACAGGCTAAATCCTTGATCAATGACAGATATGGGCCCGTCATTGATCGTTGGTCATTGATGACCTGGATATTTTACTCGTCGTTGATAGACTTATCAACAGTAGTTAGTTTTTACTATCCATTGTTCATGGTGTTGGTGATCAACAACGGGTTGCCCTCTCTATGCATCGTTGATGACTTCGTCCGGAGTGACAAGCATGGAGGATAATCTATCATTGATGGCTTCAATTGGACTGACGAGCTCATAAGGCACCCGTCGTTGATGGTTTCATCTGGACAGACAGGCTCGGAAGGTGCCCCGTCGTTGATGATTTCATCTGGACCAACGAGTTAATCAGGAGTCCCGTCGTTGATGGTGATACCCTCACTAACGGTCCCTTTCTATGGTCCATCGTTGATTAATGTTTCCTCACTGGTGGGCTTCTTAAGCTACCCGTCGTTGATGACTGTTTCACCCTGGTAGTTTTTTCCTTCTTTTGGCTAGCCTCAGGAACTGCTAGTCATGCCCTCTAAAAAATAGTTCACAGATAGACACAAGCATTATTCCATCACAGATCAGATATTCACACAAGCATTCAATCACATATCATAAAATCAGCAAACACATAGTACATCTTGAATTTGAACTTCATTCAATATTGTTTGCTTAAGAATAGTTTGAAACAACACATATATCTTTGACATACTTCAAAGTTCGAAACAAGACTTACAATTCTGTTTAAAACATGGTGCTTGATATGAGACAATGCAACATTGCATTCATGTAAAAAGAACTCTATCACAGATCATAAATCAACAAACACACTACACATCTTACATGTAATTTAAACTTCATTCAATGTTGTTTGCTCAAGAATAGTTTAGAACAACACATATATATCTCACATACTTCAAAGTTCGTAACAAGACTTACAGTTCTGTTTGAAACCTGGGCTTGGTATGACAAAACACAACATTGCATTCCGTAAAAAGAACTAAGTTAGAATTTGCTAGTTACTATATAGAAAAATGGTATATCACATGCATGCAAACACAAGTTATTTACATGAAAAGAAATTCTAAAATAGTCTAAACAACCGGCGCCTTTACGTTGAACTCGCCAAAGTCAGCTATTACATGGTGATTAAGGAAAAACTCTAAAAGCCCTCTATTCCATTCCTTCACGGGGGTGTTTGGCGCCACATCAAGATGGACCTCCATGTTCATGTAGGCATAGAACCCATATAAGTTGGAAGGTTTGGTCTATTGTTTGCATGGGAAGTCAAAGATGTGCTTTAGCTTGGCAGCGTTTAATCTGTTGCGAGGCCCTCCTCTCACAACCTATTTGAGAAATGCAGCATCGATGACATCCCTAATCCCGCTCAAGTCAAAGTATGTGCCATGTAGTCAAGGTAAAAGACCTCCACTACTATAGAAACACACATCCAAGATCCACATCAATGACAGTTATCTTTATTCCGTCAATAAAACTTAGTGTCAATGGAGGGCCAGAGGAAGAACCCATCATTGATAACTTCACTAGGTGCCCGCAGGCCTTCCCACCAAAACTGTTAATGATGGGTCAGAAGTAGAACCCGTCGTTGATGATTCTTAATGATGGTGTGAGGGACCCGGTATTTTAACCCGATTCAAGGAATTCACAACAAGTGAAGACGGTGACCATAGCCGCTACCTGCGACGGACTATGGCCCACCCCCGCCCCGTGCGACATGCATACGACACAATGCGTATGACTCACCACGGCCTGATTGAGGGATCACGATTCCAAAAACATACGCCACAACGCGTATGACTCACTTTGGCAATGGACCGGGCATTCACTTTGCAATTCACTTGAATCGAAATAAAATAACAAGTACCTCCATATGCATCCAACCACACTTCCCATTTCAACATACACACATCAGTGGATAAAGTAAACAAGTCCCACAGCGGCGCATCAACCGCTGACCAAAGCCACAAAAATTCCCTCGAGTCGAACACCGACCAAAGAAACCAACCAACTAGGCATCGTCGAAGTAATCCGCGACCACTGGCTCACCTGCAAAGTCTAGGAATATCCTAGGTGAGTACAAAGTACTCGCAAGACTTATTCGTGCTGGATTAAATGCCCTACACATGTATATACTATAGCAGCAATTAAACATGATGCATCTCAAGCTAACAAGATACGAAAATACGAACATGGCATTAACGGTATGGACAAAAACATAACATCCAACTTGCAATTCAGATTTCATACAACCCAAGGTACGAACATGAAAACATCCATCTTTTTAATTCAAATGTATTTGGGGCAGCCCACACCCCCACTTAATGATTAATCCATCTCATAACATTTTCGATTAATCTCTCGAATCGTTACCGGCAATACATCCGCCATGGGAATAACGAGTGCTCTTCACTCGGAGGTAGCTAGGATTCAAGTGACCGGGACTTACCATCAGATAAGCCCATAGAGAACGTTCATGCGGTGATAAGGGAAGTAACACGATGAAGTCACCTCAGGTTGGTGTGGTGAAAAAACACTTCAAAACACCGGGGGTCGCCCCATCACTTCAATTAACACCAACTTTATTCATCGTGCACACCCTTGGCTCTCACATCTCACTTTAGCAAGTTCAAATTGATAGAACAACAAGATTGATTCTCAGACATGGCTGAACATACACACGACACACCCTAAACATGCTAGTTCATCAAATTCCGGTCATACTATTCAAGCAAGCAATTTCTCACGCAAGCATAAATAGGTAGAAACATATAAATAGTAATGAAAGTATGCAACAAGCTCTACTTGCCTTGATCACAGAGCTCCTGATCTGGAGTTAAATCGAGAGCCTGGTGGCCTCCTTCTTTGAGCACTATGGTAAACAACACGCAGTACCAGAAAAGAAACGGTAAAGAAGACAATAAGTTTCAGCATGAATGCATGATGATGAATGCTAGGTATGCACTTCTAAAGTGGTTTATGGATATTAGAATGGTAGCAAGAGTCCCCACTTGGGATTATAGAAATTTAAATGGGTACCTACAATGCATGCATGCCGATTTGCGTTCGAGGTTAGGTTGGGGTTGATTCTGTTCTTCGCGGAGAATGGGTATGAGCTAAGGCATTCATATTATCAAGGTACTCTGAGATATAGGATTAACATAAATGGGAATCATGTCATTTGGTTTTACGGAGATTTAGTTATGAATTTTTTTAAAAAAATTGGTGCACGGGAGGGAACAGTATTACAGAATTGAAAATGGTTGGAGTTTTCATTGAATTTCTTGAAATTATGTTTGAACCAGATTGTAGAGAATTTCGTAAGGATTCCAAATATATAAAATTTTCCAAATTTGGAGCTATAGGTAGAAAGCTATCACATTTTCAAAAATTTCCAATTAAGGTAAAACCCTAGTTTCCATTTTTGGCAATATCTTCCTGTGAAAATAGTGAAACTAAAAGCTAAATGCACCCGGGGAAATCTACCCAAAAACTCGTACTCGGTCTAGCTGCCTTGCCCTTCACCGGAGCATCACCGGAGATGCTCCGGGTGGCCTAGGGAGCATGGCGGGCTCGGGAGAGGGCGGAGCAAGCAGCAGCAGCTCACCCCGGAGGCAATGCTCGGGCGCGGGAAGCTGGGGGAGGCCAGGGTTGAGCTCGGGATGGCTGGAAGCGGCGGCAGCGGCCGGACGTCGTTGGCAGCGGTCCTCGGGCCCGGATCTGCAGAGGGGAGGAGCTGAGGAGGTGAGGGAGGAGGAGAGCAAGCTCGGGAAGGGAAAGAGAGAGACCGGGGCTCACCGGAGCGAGAGGAATTCCTCACCGGAGCTTTGGTCGGAGGCGGGGAAGACGGCAGTGAGGACGAGGGAAAAGAGCACTGGAGAAGGAATTTGAGAAAGGAGGAGGAGAAAAAGATGAGGGGGGGAACTCGGCTGGCTTAAATAGAGTGGCTGGAGGGCTTGCTGCGGTGGCAGCCACTGCCCACCGTCCCCAACCGGCAGCGGCGACGTGGCGGTCAAGGCCTGACACGGCTTGGCTCACCCGGAAAAACAATCTGGAAACAGCCTGGAGTCGGGCAGCCTGGACGTACCGCCCGGAGGTTCCGGAGTGAACCTCCGGCCTTCACAAAATGGCCGCTCACCCTCTTTGGACTCTCCCGGAAATCAATCCGGAGTCCAGCCGAAATCTGGGCTCACCCGGAGGTTCATCCCGAAGGCTCCGGATGGGACCTCCGGTTGCACCGGGATCACCCAAATGCTCTCTGGACTCCCTTGAAAAATGGTTCGAAGTCCATCCAGAATTTCCGGATAGTCTGGAGATTCATCCTGAAGGCTCCGGACTAAGACTCTGGCAGCCATAGGACCAAATCAACCCTCTCTGGACTCCTCTAGAAATTAGTCCGGATTCCACCCGGAATTTTCGGACAACCCGGAGGTTCCACCCGGAGGTTCCGGACCAAACCTCCGAATGGTGCAACAGAAGAGGAAAACTCGTGCAAAAATTATTTGGACCTTGAGAACATAATATATTTTAAGATTTGTTGTGGTTATTCAAATAAATTGATTGGTGTTAATTTACTGAAATTGATTTCCAAAGATGAGATATGCATGTATTCTATAAAACATAGTTTTTCAACATTTGAGTTTATGCAACGGTTGCTACAAGGATGATGACATGTACGCATAATGAGATGCAAAAACCTAATCGTAGGAAATGGGTATTACAAGACCTAACCCCCTTAAAAAGATCTCGACCCGAGATCTCTAATGGTCGACAAACAATGATGAAAACTCAGTTCTGAGCCAATCTTCACGTTCCCACATAGCCTCATCTTCAGTATGGTTGGTCCACTGAATCTTGAAGAATTTGATGGCACGATTCCGGGTTTTGTGCTCAGTTTCATCGAGAATGCACACCGGATGTTCTCGGTAGGTGAGGTCTTCATGTAGTTCTTCCATCTCGGGGTTGATCTTTGTCGCGGGGATGCGATGGCAAGCTTTCAGCTGGGACACATGGAAGACATCACGCAACTTGGATAGCGAGGGAGGCAGCTCCAATTGATATGCCACGGTCCCTCGTTTGGCAAAAATTCGGTATGGACCGATATAGCGAGGGCTAGCTTCCCTATTACTCCAAAATGATGAACACCTTTGAATGGAGTGACCTTGAGATACACACTGTCTCCAATCTGAAAGGTAACTTCTCAACGGTGAGGGTCGGCATAACTCTTTTGCCTCGACTGAGCTTCTCGAAGACGTTCCCGAATGAGGCGAACCTGAGCTTCAGCTTCCTTAATTGCATCCGGTCCAAAGAATTGTCTCTCGCTAGTCTCGGACCACTTTAGAGGAGTCCTACATCTTCCTCCATAGAGCACTTCAAACGGTGCCATACCAAGGCTTGCTTGATAACTATTGTTGTAGGAAAACTCCACATACGGTAAACACTTCTCCCAATTGGAACCGAAAGTGAGAGCACAAGACCTCAACATATCCTCAAGAATTTGGTTTGTCCTCTCAACTTGACCTCCGGTTTGAGGATGGAATGCGGTGCTAAAAGATAGAGAGGTTCCCATAGCTTCGTGCAATCACTTCCAAAACCGGTTAGTAAACTGGGTGCCTCGATCTGAAACAATTCTTGCGGGAACACCATGGAGACAAATGATCCAGGCAATATACAAATCCGCTAATTGACTCACCTTATGTGTGGTCTTTACGGGGATGAAGTGAGCTACCTTGGAGAGGCGATCCACAATCACTGTGAGGGACCCGGTATTTTAATCCAAATCAAGGAATTCACAACAAGTGAAGACGGTGACCATAGCCGCTACCTGCGATGGACTATGGCCCACCCTCGCCCCGTGTGACATGCATACGACACGATGCGTATGACTCATCACGGCCTAATTGAGGGATCACGATTCCAAAAACATACGCCACAATGCGTATGACTCACTTTGGCAACGGACCGTACATTCACTTTGCATTTCACTTGATTCGAAATAAAACAACAAGTTCCTCCATATGCACCCAACCACACTCCCCATTTCAACATACACGCATGACAGACGGGAGGTGGGGGCATATGTTGGACAACAAGCATATCATCACACGAACCACTACGATACAGTAATACTACTAGCTGTCCACCACTACTGCAGATAGGGACACCAGTGACGGGCCTAAAAAGCCCAGTAGTGACGAGCGGGCCGGCCCGTCACTGGTGACCAGCCACTGGTAACTGGTTATCAGTGGCGGGCTACCCGCTCGTCACTGGTAATTTAGTTACCAGTGACGGGCACACATGAGAGCCCGTCACTGCTAAGGTATACAGCAGTGACGAGCCATAGTTTTCGGCCCGTCACTGGTAAGATATACAGCAGTGACGAGCTCTCCAGTCCGCACGTCACTGCTGTTATGAGGGGCCCAAGCACGTTGCTGCCGCGGCAGCAAAAACAGCCGTTTTGGCTGCCGCGCGCGGCAGCCAAAAGGGCTGATTTTGCTGCCGCGGCAGCAACGTGCTTGGGTGCCGCAGCAGCCATTTTGGCTGCCGCGGCAGCAAAAACAGCCGTTTTGGCTGCCGCGGCAGCCATTTTGTCTGCCGCGACAGCCAAAAGGGCTGTTTTTGCTGCCGCGGCAGCCATTTTGGCTGCCGCGGCAGCAAAAACAGCCATTTTGGCTGCCGCGGCAGCCATTTTCGCTGCCGCGGCAACCATTTTCGCTGGCGCTCCTAGGGCGTCGGTCGCCGTTCTCCTAGGGCGCTCTCCAGCCCCTGTGTACTACAGGGGTCCTGGAGGGGGTGTACCCCTTCGGTCGCCGTTCTCCTAGGGCGTGCCGCTGTGGCCTAATAGCGCTTGCGACGATGCCTCGTTGCGTCGGCATCCTACGTGCCCGGTATGCTTCGAAGGCCACCTCACTCGCGCTCTCGGATGTCGCACACGATAAGTACATATGTCAAACCGAGTACGAAAGTAACAAGTGCCAATACGTAAATATGTGCAGAAACGTACAAAGTAGACCAGTTCGGGAATACACGACCACAAACACAATACATATGCAATGTTTTTCCGTCCTCTAGGGCCAAGCTACATGTGGGCGCGCGAATGGGTCTTCGGTCGGGATTTGGCGAACTCGCTGCTCTGTGCGAGCGGCGTGTTCCTCCCTTGGGTCAGTGCCGGCGTAGAAAAGCCCCGTATCGGAGACGACGTCCTTGTTGATGATGTTCGCGAACGCATTCTGGAGGCGTGCAAACTCTTGCTTCCAGTCATATGGCTTGTGCTCGAGGTTATTACTCCACTTGCGTAGGTCGTCATGTTTGCGAAACGTGTTCCGCGCCCGTACAAAGTCGTCCATGTGGCAGCAGACGTAGTAGCCGCACGTCACACTACCCTCCGGCTGCTGTCTGCACCACCAATCGGTCACGTGTTTAAAGCGTGGAGCGCCACTTCTTTTTACCATAGTTGCTCCTCCTCCCTTCTGTGCAAAGTCGAAGAGAGCATCATCCAGAACTTTCTTGAGCAGGGTGTAGTCTTTCTTCACCCTCTTCATGGAATCAAAGTAAACAACCTTCCTTTCCTTCGGCGTTAGCACTAAGAGGATCCAGTGGTCGCTGCGCAGACATGTGAACAAACCAATATTAACCCACGAAGTTGGCTAGGTGCACAAGCGAAAGAGAAATTTACGAAAGCACAAAGTAGAGAATGACTTACAAGGGATTGTAGGGCACGAGTAGGTAGTCCTTGCCCTTATGCGCTATCATCGCACTCACGAGGCATTCTTTCATAATCTCCCTACCTTCTTGGGAGCGAACGTTGTTCTCGTGCATGTGAAACGGATCTGCTATTGCAACATCGAGAATCTTCAGGCGTCTGATCTCTCTGGTTAGGTGAAGCGCCCATAGCCTGACGAAGGATGCTTCGAGCCGATAAAGGTTGAACATGCCGAAGATCTCCGCAAAGTCCAGATAGAACTTGTCCGCGGGATACTGCTCGACGAAATGGAAACCCTCTGGCACCTTCGCCGTGTAATACGAGACATTCGTTTCATCGGGTCCTAATTCAATGTCTCGAATGTTCTCGTGCAGAATCTTCATCTCGTTCGGGAGGACGTCGAACTCATCCTTCGGTACCATCGGGTGACCCGGGATGTGATAGGCCCGCCACTGACGACCCTTTGCTGTCTGTGCTGACTGGGAAGATGCTGCGTACGTTAAGGATTTCTTCAACCTGGCCTCACCCTGTCTATCGTAAGTTCCGGTGCTAGCATGTGCCTTCTTCGCCGCCCCTTTTTTGCTCGTGCGCTCCGTATCCAGGGATACGGCCCTCTGACCGGCCATCGCTTCTTTGGCTGCGCCCACGAGTGTTTTAGGAGTCAACTTCGTGTGGTCTTGCCTGTCATGCTTGGGTGGCGGCGTATCTACAACTTCTCGTGCCTCCTCGTCACGAGGCATGCCATGCTCCGCGCCCTCCTCGGCATGCTCCATCTCCAGATCCTTGTAGGATAGAGGTGCGGAAATACCCAGAGGAGATGGTCTTGCTGATGGACTGTCGGTGTGGCTCGGCGAAGGTGCTGGACGATTGGAGGTCTCAATCAACTTAATCGCGTCCTTCGGCCACCTAAGGAAAAACCCCTTGCAGGCTCCTAGCTTCTCGTATCCCTCTTCAGGGGGGTCATTCAGAACCAGGTCCTCAAAGGTGCCGACCACCTTAGTCAACTCCACCCTCGCCATGTTTGGTGGTAAATCCACGCAGTGCATCCTGTTCTCCGGCGTTATTGGGTGGACTCGACCGTACGCGACCGTCACCATCGAGCCGAGCACTTGGGTCTGGAGATGGCACGGAGTTATCACCTGCGGAACATACGTACGGGTCAGCGATGTTAGAGTCCAAACAACGAAATCTGTACGAGACCCTTACGATTTGTTGAGCCGACGACGCTTACCGTTAGGCCGTCGATTGTATTTGGCGACCCGGGGCCAACGCCCGATACGGAGGGGCTGCTACTCCTTGCAGCAGTGAAGGGCCGGCGGCTGCGTATCCAGATTATAGGGCGGCGGCTGCGTATCAGGATGCGTGGGTGGGCGTCGTAGTTGATCGTATAGAGGCCCTAACAGACGTTTCACAGCCGCCTCCACTCGCGCATCGAATTCTTCATCCTGCTTGGCTTTCCTCCTCTCGCGGGCAGCCTCGCGGGTTTGGGGACCGTAATCAGCCCACCGAGCCCCATACCCGACGCCCATGACGCGGCCACGAGTCTCCGGCTTCCCGAGAGCCTTGTTGATAGGGTCTTGCCACCTCTCGGTACCGACAGAGTCCTGGGAGCTCTCAGGTTGCTGGCTCAGCTTTCTCTGCAAGCAACATGAACCGTTCAGAAACGTAATCTTTAGGAAATTAATCTACGTAGGACAAATAAAGTAAAATGGGTTCAGAGGTTACCAGTTCTTCGTGCACGTCCTTCATTTTCTCGTGCGTGAAGATCGGTTCCCCCGTCGCCGGGTCAAATTTTGCGCGGGCCCTCACAAAATCCTTTCCGCGCCCTTCCTGGATGTCCGAGAAAGGGGGTTCTTTCCCGGCCGCAATCAACCTGCGTCCTCCTTGTCCCATTTAGGCCTCTTCCCTTGGTAACCACGGCTGCCGAGTCTGTGGTCACCCACGATCTTCCCCCGCATGTCCTTCCCCCAATCACTCTTCCTCCTGAATTCATCGCCGGAGCGAGTTTGAATGAACTCGGTCCAGTCCGCCTCATCTATCGTAGGCCATTTCTTCTTTATCACGGTCTCAAAATCTTGATCCTTCATTTTATTGGCATGGTATCGCCAGGTATTCAATGATTTGGTCATCATGCTCAGGGCTTTCGTCGCGACTCTGTTTTTGTCGGCCTCGGGGACGGAGTACCTGCTGAATAGCCTGTCCAGGAGGAGAGTTCGAAGATGCTCGGTTTCTCTCGTCCTTATGTCGGGGTTGTGATCTTCACCGTTTCACGCAGGATGCAGCCTACGGCGTTTGAGTACCCCTGTGCGGCTCTTACAGGACTGGCAGGTTTACCCAGATCGTCCACTCGAGTGATTACGAACGTCTCGGTACTCAACTTGTTAGGTCTCCTAGGCGCGAGCCGCCTTTTCCGCTTGGCTGGTGGAGCCCCGTCCGCCTGTTCTTCTTCCATACCGGTCTCGTATTCACGGCCGGTCCCTTCGTCACGATCGGTCGCGTCTTCAGCACCGCCGGACTCTTCGTGGGACGACTCGTACTCGTTGTTATCCCCGGAAGCAGGGTCGTCGACGATGGCGGCCCCCTGAGATGTTTGTTCGAGGGCCAGGTCCCGGGGAGCTTCCGCACGCCCCTCGATATCTCGGGACGATGCGGGGACATCCGTTGGTGTCCGCGATGGAGAGGGGGCTACTTCCAGCCATTTTCGAACGTACTGGAAACTTATTGAACACAAAAAATGGGAAACTAGACTTACGAAAGCTTTCATGATAGTAACATCAAATGCATGTACAGTAGACAAGAAATCAACTAGTTCAATCAATATCTAGTCACATGTATACATATAATGAAAATTCAAAATTTCGGCATGACCTTTGCTAAAATTATGCAAAATTGAGTATCGAACGTTGACAAAATGTTGACGAAGCAACATTTGTCTAAAACGTTGAACTCAGTTTCCCTGAAAAATAAACAGAGCAACGAACGTTGCCTCGGCTCGACGGCCGGTACCACAAGCACATCTCAAATACATTTCACATTGTCTACCACACAAAATTTGCATTGTTGTGATTAGCAACGTCATGACTTCAAGAACCTTCTTGTTTGATGCAGCCCCACTAATCAAATTTGACATGAGGTATCCCAAAGAACGGGAATACAAAAATATTAATAAAAATAGCATAATTATGTCGATTTCTGAAGAAAGAAACAACTTTGTATTGATCATTGACGAGGTAAATTCTAATTTTGCAATCCATAAGAAGAGGTCAACAACTTGCCACTAGAATCCAATCGGGACTACGATGACTAACTCTTACGACCGGGTACTTCGAAACCTATCCTTCAACCACTCATCCTACTCTTCGTCGGTTGGTGGGTTGCTGGTGGTGTACCACACACGCTCCTCAGGATCCTCTTCCTCTTCTTCTCTTGCAGCGGCTTCATTAGTGGGAACTGAAGCGGCTGGTGTCGAGGTATCTCCTTCTGAGGGTCTTGGGGTGAAGAGCCGAAGGTACTGTCGGGCCGCCATCCTTTTGCGTGGCTTCGTCCCAGAACTCTGGGGTTGATTGGTCCCACGGGGTGGAGTTGGGGTCGGCTCCTGCACCGGAACATAAGGGCTCTCGCCGCAAAACTCGTCTTCATTTGCCACATGGTATCTTCGGCGCAATTCAGAGCGAAGCTTGCGGTTAACTCTTGTCAGCCGTTCCACCTCTTGAGTAGCACTTCCATAGTCCCGATACAACCTTTGGTGCATTACTTCCGCGCAAACAATGTGATTGATCGTCTCCAACTCAGTCTCATCTTCTTCTTCGTCGTCACTTGGCGCTGGTACATAAATGCTGGTATCTCCATCAGTGATCTGGGGAATGAGACAGAAAGGGGAGAATAGGAAGATCTCATCGAAGTGATGCCGTAGGTGGAGAACTGCTTTCCTTGAGGCTTCCATTCGGGCGTCCGTATCACTTGGTCTGGGTGCTGTAAAGGTCTGATCCAGATCCGAGACTTTCACTGTGACCCATCCCATCCAAAAATGAGTCTTCCCGTGAACCTTATAAGTCTATGCGTGGAAAGCAGGGAGGTCTTCCTGGGGCACTCCAAGGTATTCCAACATTCTCCACAACAAGGTAGCCCATCCTCCAAGCTGTTGCGGGTCGGTCACAACGTTGTACACCATCCTATACAATTTTAGGGTTAGAGAGGATATGGTTAGCCACACAAGCGAAAACAAATGCAATAGAGAAGAAATCTAGAACTAAGAGCGATGAGGTTAAGGAATAAAGAGCAATCTACTTATTAATTTTAAACATAGGGTTTAACTTTTTAAATAGTTTTGTTGGCCAAGTGGCGCAGCGGGAGCTCCTGTCTAACGACCACCTGCAATTGGCTTCCTACGGTCAGCTCAACTCTGATACCAAGCTGTCACGGACCCAGAATTGCATATGATTAAGGGAACGCGAAGTCGCCAAGGGCCGAAGGACTCGTCAGGCCGGTGGCACGGTACCTGCGCCGTACGCACCAAGACGGAACGATCCGACACCCGCCACGTGCGAGCCGGCCGGAAGCGACCAATCTTCCCAGAACCACATACGATTCCATGATCCGGTGAAGGTTTAGAATCGTTTCCAATTACTACCAGGCAAAACAAGGTCAGAGGAGACCGGCAGTTCTACCCACACCCTAACCTAGCTCGAAGGCTAGTGGGTCGCTCGAAAGCCCGGTAGAACGCCCACATCCTGCCTGGCTGGCACAGCATCTCAGCCAGCGGGTCACTCAACCGATTCCTGCCCAGCCTAGTAACAAGAGGTACAACCGTAACCCTTCACGGCATACCCAAACGCTTCATATCATACACACATTGCGTAAGGGCAGCCCAGAATAACAACTCGGATATCACAACAAAGCTCTACAAATACGGTAATAATAGTAATTGCCCACGATGGGACAACATATTACATCATTCGGCCATACCGATAACATATCCGGGTACGGAGAAGTTAAACGACAGCGGAAACAAGGTAAATGAGTCCCACAGCGGCATAGTGACCGCTGAACAAAAGCTATAACCTATCCCATAGATCGACTAACTAACCGAGGAAGCAACAATTTCAGGCATCATCGAAATAGTCTTCCACCACCGGCTCACCTGCAAGCTCTAGGAATAACCTAGGTGAGTACAAACGTACTCGCAAGACTTATTCGTGCTTGATTAAATGTCCTACTCATACTAGTGCAACAACAATTAGACATGAATGCTTCTCAGAGTAACAATATACAAGTTAAGAACATAACATTAACAGGGTGAAATAAAGACAAGCTAAGTAACAATCTAACTCAGGATACAAACATATTGCAACCAATTCACCACGAGATCAAATCATCAAATCCAAATCCATTGGGGCAGCCCATGAGTCCAATCCAAATCAATCCATTAAATATCATCCAATTAAATTAGGGCAGCCCCTAAGTCACATTCAAATTGATCCAATCCACACATGAGTCAAATCCAGATTGATCCAATCCACACATGTTCATTTTAATCTCTCGAACCACTACCGACAACTCAACCCCTGCAGGCATAGTGAGTGCATAACAGTTTGGAGGTAGCGAGCCTCCAAAGTGCATGGAGGCTTATCCCAACTATCCTCAGTGTTGGTTCTCGCTAGCGTTCCCGTGTGATAAGGGATGGTGACACGCTGAAGATAGGGTTGGTGTGGCGACAAAACTCTACTTACTCCTGGGTCGCCATCACTCGTCAATAAACACCAACCGTACCCATTGTGCACGCCCTCGGCTCTCCCAACTCACTTAACAATTTAATTGAAGAGCCATAATATGTTCTCGACGTAAGACACATCCTACACATGCTAGTGTACGCATCTTGCGACGATTCACCGATAAACATTCATACACATAGCACATATAAAAAGGGCATACACAAGAGTATGGAAAGTAAAAATGCAACAAGCTCTGCTTGCCTGATTCGGGTTGTTCCTGGTCTTGCGGGGAGCTGTAAGCCTGGTGGTCTTCCTCTTCGGATTCTTTTATAAACAATACGAAGAACCGGAAAAGAAACGATAAAGAAATATGAGTTCGGCATGTATGCATGAGGTGCCATGCTAGATGCGTATTACTAAAGTGACTTGAGGAGGTTTGGATCCTAGAGTAGTCGAATTGCCTAGAACTATTAGTAGAAACCGTGTGAAAACCCTAATTCTACATGCATGTCATTTTACGTAGTTGAGGATGCTAGGGTTTTAGAAATTACAAGTTACCATGGAAGGTCATGACATAAAACATTGGTTTTATGCAAGTATACTGAAGTACGCTCCTAATACAACTAGAATCCTCAAATTTAGGGTTGTTTTCACCATGTCATGAGCTATCGGAAGTATCGTATAGGAAAAAGGGGGGTTTAATCCAATTCAAGTGGATCTGGTTGTTGCATTGCAAGTTTTAAAATTTGGTTTCAACCAAGTTGTAGGAAATCTCCCAAGATTTCTATCGATATAAACTTTGCTAAAATCCGAACTACGGATCAAGAGTTATCCCCTTTCGAAACTCGTCGGAACAATCGATAAAACCCTAGGTAACCTACTGTGCATGTGCTCAAAATAAACTTTTGATTCAGCCATATTGTAGAGTTTTTCATAAGCTTTCCAACAATATAAAATTCATCAAATTTGGACGTGTGGTTTGAAAGGTATGAATATTGAAGATTTGTACAAATTCTGCCCTAAACAAACCTAACCCTAATTGCTAGATACACCCGAACAGATCCCTCTCTCTCTCTGCGCACCAGATCCAAACTACTAAACCCACCCGAAGATCCTACCCCCTATTCTCCCTCCCTAATCCAGCTCAGCTCACAGGGGCCCGCATGTCATTCGGTGTGGATCTGTCGCCCAATCAAAACACGCCACGCGTCCGGGGCTTTCTCTCCCTCTCTCTCTTCCTTCTCTCTCTCTCGGTTCCGGCCGGAAGCACCGCTCCGACGGCGGAGCCTCGCCGGAGAGCTCGCCGGGAGATGTTGCAGAGCTCAGTGGAACTCGAAAAATGGTGGAAAAGCTCCGAGGGCTCACCCAAGTGAAGCTTCGGTTGCGGGAGAGGCGGATGGAGGCCGGGAAGGAGCTGGACGGCGGCAAGCGGCGGAGGAAACCTTTGGGGGCCGGCGGGGAGGATGCTCCGGGCACGAATCTGCAAAGAGGAGGTGCCGACGGTGTTAGGGAGGAGGAGGAGGTCCTCGGGAGTAAGAAAATGGGAAAGGGGAAGGACCGGAGCGAGCTTTCCGAGCTCGCCGGAGTGGAGGCCGGAGATGGAGAAGAACCGCGGTGGCGAGAAGCTTCAGGCTTGGATCTGCAAAATGGAAGAAAGGGGGAGATGAGAAAAGATGTGGGGAACTTGGAGAGCAAGTCGGGGAGGTCGGAGGCTCACCGGAGATCGAGGGATTCCTCGCCGGAGCAGCTACTGGACCGGAGAAGAAAAGGGGGATTCGGGGAAGCTAGGGCACCGAGGCTAGGGTTTGCGAGGAGGGGAATGAAAAGGGGAGAAGCGGGCTGTCGGGATGGAGCTTAAAAAGGGGCGGCGCGGCGCTCGGACAGGGGTGGTCGGGACGGGCACCGCCCACCGGAGCCAAGGGACGACGGCGACGTGGAAGCCGGGCCCTGACAGGCGGGGCCCGCGGGACGGACGGAGGAGCGGGGGAAGGCGCATTCGGGAGCGGGCGCGACCGAGAAGGGGAAACGGAAATAGGGATTAGAAGGCGGGTTTTGAGCGGCGGGGTCGAGCGGGCTGCTCGGGTGGGCCGGCCGAGCGGGCTGTCGGCCCGAGGGAGTTAGGGTTTTAGTTTTCTTTTTCTTTTTATTTATTCCTGATTCTTTCCCCACGTCATTTCATGTTCAAATCTTTCTCCAAATATTTTGAAATTTTTACAGGGGGTTCACCATATTATTTGGGACCTGCTGGAAAGATTTGAACCAATTTGGACAAGGTTTGACCTAGGTTTGTATTCAAATTCCAACTAGGGTTTGATTTCGGATTTACACTTCAACTAGGCTTTAAACTTTCCCAAAATTTATGAAAATTGGCAAGGGACTAGGGTTCCCACTTTTGAAACTATTTGTGAAGTTTGGGAGGTTTGCATCCACTAAAAATGGTCCTATCGTCGAAACCCTAATTCCAGCTCCTTTAGGGTTTTAGGTTTAGGGACGGGGGAAAGATTAGGAGAGGGATTCATCGACGGGGTTCACTGGCCCCACCAGTTGCTAATGTATTTGTCGAAGTTCAATACTTCAAATAAGTTGATTGGTGTTGTTAACCTATCCACCGGGGATGAGATATGCACGTATTCTATAAAGTAGAATTAATATACAACTAAGTTTGAACAAGGTGTGGGTGATAATGATGGCATGTATGCATGAATGCAAACAATTACCTAGTTCGTTACAGTTGGGTATTACACACGTCGTCCATGGGAGTACGCGATGGGAAGAAGGAGAAAGGGCCCTCGCCGAGGCCCTGAAGCTCATGGCGAAGATGGCACATGGCAGAGTAGGCCGCGTCCTGGACCGCGAACTCCAACTCAACTCCATAGCCATTGAAGAAGCACGGCTAGTGTGGAGGATCACCTTCACACGGTTGGATGAACACACGTGCCCGGTACTCGTACATGCCAAATCTTAGGTCGGCTCTATGCACAAGGTACTCCGGGAGATATGGGAATCTGAGTTCCCGGAGCGTGTACAAAAGTACCTCCGGAAACCCATCGACATCCAAAGCATGGGTAGCATGCACCAACTGAGAAGAAGCCATCTAACAAAGCAAAGAATAGATCAAGGTCAGCCACAAGCAAAAACAAATGCAATGGAGGAGGAAATTTTAGAACTAAGATCGATGAGGGTAAGGAATAAAGAAGCAATCTACTTGCTGAATTTTAAACATAGGTTTTTAATTTTGCAAATATTTTTCTCGGCAATGCCAAGTCCTAACTAATGACCACCTGCAATTGGCTTTCTACGGTCAGCTCGGCTCTGATACAAAGCTATGAGGGACCCGGTATTTTAACCCGATTCAAGGAATTCACAACAAGTGAAGACGGTGCCCATAGCCGCTACCTGCGATGGACTATGGCCCACCCCCGCCCCGTGCGACATGCATACAACACAATGCGTATGACTCACCACGGCCTGATTGAGGGATCACGATTCCAAAAACATACGCCACAACGCATATGACTCAATTTGGCAATGGACCGTGCATTCACTTTGCACTTCACTTGAATCAAAATAAAATAACAAGTACCTCCATATGTATCTGATGATGAATAGTACAGTTTCCTGAATATTAGGGGTATCTGTATACAGAATCCCAGGACTTTAGGAAGGTATAGCGTATCCGGTAAGGATCCCTAGATGACAAGGTAACCCTTCTAAGGAAGGGAAGATTCCCCTTAAACTAGGTAGTCAATCCCGACGTTTAAGGAAGCCAGAGTCCTACTCAGGCGTGAGTCCACGTCCAGTATGACCCTGGGGCCCCCCTATATAAGGATCAGCAATCCCATAGGGGAGGACAGGTCGAACAGGTTCTACTAGTCGCAGCACAAGCAGCATAGGATCTCCGGAGGCGAAGCCCTAGAAGACCCGCAGTCTCGAAGGAGTCGAGCCCGGAGGATTAGCTAGATCAGTCTACGATTAGGCCTAGGGTAGCCACTAACATACACCCCCATTGTAAAGCGTGTTCTCTATCAATATATAGCAACAGGACGTAGGGTTATTATCCTGAGGGAGGCCCGAACCTGTATAAAAATGACTGTCCCCTGCTGTCAGAGCTCCTGGCACTTGGGCCCTAGAGGTCCCTACCCCCCAGTAATCATCACTCCACGAATACCGTAAGATCGCCGATTCACCGATTGTCGGCAGATGGCGCCGACCGTGGGGACCTCTCCGGACCAAGCCGTCCAGGAAGAATCAGAGTCGGCAGGACGCGCAACTAAGCGCGATCAGATCCCAGCACCGGTTGCACAGCCCTCACCGGTTTCGACCGAGGAGGAAGCAGCAAGCCCGGCAGGAAAACCGATCGCAATCTCGCCCCGTACTGGGTACTCGGACCAGGGTTTCTACGACAACTTTGGCCCTATGGACCCGTACTCGGTTACGGATCGAGTGGATTTCGGAGAATACGCCCCTGGAGAGGACTCGGATGGTGAAGCAGATCACTTTAGAACCGAGTGCGCCACGGCCTTCAGCGGGAAGTTGGTCTTGAACGACGACTTCCCTGCAGGAACGACCAGCCCCATGGTTGGAATTTCTCCTGCGAACTCTGATCGTGAGAACGATCAAGATCTTACCCACGTCGCGTCCGATGAGGACAACGTGATGGAATACGAGTACACATCGTCCAGCCAGGGACCTCGAATGGTACTCGCGATCGACGACGGTCGAGAAGACCTCGGAGATCAGAATCTGCCCGGGGGCTCACAGCAGCACAATGCAATGGCTGCCTCCCACATGAACGGGGGTTTACCCGCCGCCGGGGAAAGAACTCCTCTCCGGCACGGAGACTTGCCTGCCGCTGTGGAGAGATCCCCCCGGGAACAAGGGAGTACGTGTCCCGAACCGCTCGAAGACTTGCGGAAGTGCGCAATCTGCTATCACAGCCTCCCGTGGCGGACTTATCGACACCCGCGGGCGTGCAGTGGCTGCAACGGCTGGGGGCTGATCTCCAAGAGGCTCAGAACCAGGCCGAGTCTTCTCGAGTCTTATCGGTGGCCCGTAGCTCTACTCGGGTGGACACCCCTCCTCCGCTAGAAGAGTGCGATCGGGAGGGATGACACCCTAGGAACAGGTCTCCTCAGGAGGAGCCGCCGGTGGACCTCCGAGAACAGCTTGACAAACGCCACCGCCAAAGGCGCCAGCAGGAGCAACCACCTTCTCGGAGAGACCACATACAGAACTCCAATGCTCGGGGCCGATCCTCGACCTCAAATAGTGGCGAGAATGTGCCTTATCGGGGATCCTTCAGTGGATGCCAGGCGCTATCCCAGGAGCTCCGACAAGTACGCTGGCCTTCTCGTTTCAAGCCTGGGTCGCTAGAATCGTACGACGGAAACACGAATCCCATGGAATTCCTTCAGATCTACACCACCGTGATCGAGGCAGCCGGTGGGGACGAGAAGGTGATGGCCAACTATCTTCCTACCGCCCTCAGAGGAGCCGCTAGGACATGGTTGACGAATCTACCCCCAGGAACGATCCGTTCGTGGGGACAGCTATGCGACATGTTACTCGGGAACTTCCAAGGTACCTTCCCAAGACCTAGTCGGGTCGACGACCTATTCCTTGTCGTTCAGCGACCAGACGAGACCTTCCAAGAGTTTACCAAGAGGTTTAGTGCTGTCCACAACACTATCCCCGAGATAACAGACTCGGATGTCATCCGCGCCTTCACTCGGGGCAGCAGAAACGAGATGTGCACGCACGATCTGATCATGCGGCCACCGAAAACCACCAGGCAACTCATGGATCTGGCTGAAAAGGCCGCTTGTGCGGAGGAAACCCTGCGCTATATCAAGCAACAGTGGGGTGAGTCGACCAGTTCTCCCCTTCGGTCGAGAGGCGATTCGCGTAAGACTAAGCGCAAGAAGAAGCCCTCCGGAGGGAACAAGGAGAAAAGGACCAGAAACGACGAGGTAATGGCCGAAATCTCTGAGAAGCGCACCTGGCGACCACGCCCCAAGGATAAGCCTACCATATCCTCCGACAAGACGTGCAAGCCCTGGTGCGATTTTCACCAAACTAACTCGCATGATCTGCGACAGTGTCGCATCTTCAAGAAGTATCTTCAGGAAGAGAGAGAGAGGTTCCGCGAGGAGAACCCTCAGGTCGCTAATAACAGTCAGAAAACTACCTCCGACGATGATGATTCCACCCCTGAGCCTTTCCAGGGGCACGTCAGAGCAATCGAGCACATATTCGGGGGCTCAACCTCTTATGAATCCAAGAGGTAATACAAGGCGATCGCCCGAGAAGTCCTCGCGAGTGTACCGTGAGTTCCTCAGGCGGTCAAATGGTCCGAGGTCACGATCTCGTTCGACCAGACCGACTGCCCCGAAAATTGTGCTCGGCCGGGACGGTACCCAATCGTGGTCAAGCCAACGATCAACAACTGCCGAGTAGGCTGCGTGTTAATAGATGGAGGGAGCTCCCTCAACATCCTATTCGCCAACGCCCTCGACGCAATGCAAGTGCCACGATCGTCTGTTCAGACGGTGACGCACGCGTTTCATGGTATCGTCCCGGGCTCATCGGCCACGCCGATAGGGCAAGTCACGCTCCCGGTCACCTTCGGCACACCGGAGAACTTCCGAACAGAGAAAATCCTGTTCGATGTAGTCGATTTCGAAATAGCCTACAATGCTATCTTGGGGCGCCCTACCCTGGCCAAGTTCATGGCAGCTACGCACTACGCCTACCAGTGCATAAAGATGCCCGGCCCAAAAGGTGTCCTCACGATAAGGAGCTCCCCCAGAGAAGCACTCCTCTGCGATAAGCGCAGCCTCGACCTCGCAGAACAGCACCTACCCTCTAACCAGGACGCCAGCGTGGCGGCTCCCGCCACCACGTTGTCAAGACCACCTCCACGGCTAAGAGCGACAACTTCGGAAAGTACCCCCTCCAAGCCGGAGAAAGAGTTCCACGATTAAGTCGGAACAGGGAGAAAAACAGGGCCTTCCCCAGACAGGACAAGGCTCTTTGGGAGAAGCCGCCCGATCCAGGTCGCTCGTATCAGTAGTAGAAAAGTCGCGTCCATTAGAGAGTCCAGTACAACCACCTTCGGTAAGATCGTACAACCGTCGCCTCCTCATCGGCAGATTCCAAATTTGCACCAGCTCCAGCCTTAAAGATCGTCAAGCTATGAACAAGTCGATGATAAGACGCTCCGGGCGCCGCCGCCTAGCACGCGCACTCAACAAAGTTCAGTCAGCGGGTCATGACAAGAGGACGAGAGTCTCGGGGGCAACCGACGACAAGCTAAATGAGGAGGGGACGGCCTAGTTTTTCTTAGTTTTTTTCTTAGAGTTGTTTTTCTTACAGTAGCCTGTAAAAGACACAGTTTTCTTTAAATAATACCAAGTCCCTAGTTCAATGTTTCTCATTATTAATCCAGACTGCCTATCCGGGATATCTCTCGAACAGACAGTTGGGGGCTGGATAAGAATACGGTAAAGTCGATGTACGAGTACGAGTACCGACTTCTTCGACCTGCGCAAAGGAAAAAAGGTCTTGCGCTACAACTGCCAGGGATGTGAGGAAAACCCCTTAACGCGTTTGCAGGTGACAGGGGAGCCACTGAGCCCCCCACCTGACCAGACCTAAGGCCTGGTTGACTAAGCTCCCCAGTTCTGTAGCAATGTCCCCTGATCCCGAGTAAAGGAAGGGAAGGAAGTGCGAGTACGACTAGATCAACGGAACCCGTACGCTCATCCACGTCTTCGACTACTCGGAGCAAAAGATACCTCGGGTAAAGTGAAACCTTGTTGATCGTACAAGCGTAGAATTTACTAGCCAAACAACCGGAGTCTCCCCTCAACAAAGGAATACGGAGGTGCTGCCCTAGCCACGACAAGCTGTACGAGAGACCCCTTATCGCGTTTACTAATGACGAGGAGCCACGGAGTCCTCCATCCGACTAAACCTAAGGACTGGTCAATCACAGCAAGAACGACCTATGGCACTATTCGTACACCTACACCGAAGGGAGGCAAAGGGTACTGGTTCCGACTAAAGTCTTCGCTTGCATCCGACAAAGTTTCACATAAGCAGATTAGACAAAGTTTCAAAAAGCCGAAAAAACACAAGTTATCGCACAGTTACTAACCACTGTATTTACATAAGAGTATGCTATTACAGACCTACTTCAGGCCAGGTGCCTGGACTCGATCACCAAAGGCGTCTGCCGCCTCCTGCACAGCGTCGAGAAGGACTTCTTTCTCACCCTCCGGCAGATCAGCGGCGAGTGCCTCCAAAGATAAGTTCGGATGCCTGCACTTCAGAAGGGCCAAAGCAAAGGCCAAGGCGTCGCGAACCCCTTGCTGAAGCTCGCTCTCGAGAAGCTTCCCGACGGTAGGCTTCAGCTGGGAGACGGACGCCGTCAGCTCGACTAGGCGATTGGCCGAAGAGAGACTCAGGGCGACCACGACGCCGACTTCACCCAGCGCCTTCTCGAGCGTGCCCAAGGCCCGCTCGAGGTCTTCCTCCAGCTTTCCCGTGTAGGACTGACTCCTTCGCAGGGAAGACTCCACGTCCGAAAGGCGCACCTTCGAAGCCAGAAGATCAGCCTCGACCGCCGCCCACCGCTTGTCGGAGTCTTCAAGGCGCTTCCGCAGCTCCTCGTTCTCCGCCCGCCATCTCCCGGACTCGTCGAGGCACTTCTTCAACTCCTCGTTCGCCAAGTCCAGTTCCGCCTGGACCTTCTCGAGGGGAGCAACCCGGGAGATAGCGAGCTGAAAAAGAACAGGTTAGTACAAACAAAGTAAACTTTTATTATCACTAATCTCCCGTGCATTACCTACAGCAAGGAGGAAAGGCTAAGGCTTTCCGGCGCCGAAGAACCCGAAGGCGCGACCTCCCCAACCGGGGCCAACTCCGACTCCAATGTCGGGGGCTGATGCTGCTCGGTAGAGGCTGGCGGCGACTCCGGCGCCGGGGTCCATTGCTCGACGAGGGCTGGTGCCGGTTTTGGCACCGGGGGCTGTTCGGTAGCCGCCCTAGTCGGAGTCCCGGTGGGAAGGATCGACACCCTAGTCGCCAAAAACAATCAAGTCAGGACTTCAGCAAGGCGAATCAAAAGAAAAAGGCGGCAAAGGAAAAACTAACCTCAAGCGCTTCCCTGCTGAAGGGGGTTTCCTTGCCAAGGCACCCGAACCTCACTTGCCGGAAACCGGCGGCGCCTTCCCTTTGTCCGCCACGGTCTCCTCCCCAAGAGCGGTCGTGGGAGGAGGGGTCGGTTCCTTGGCGAGGGGGCTGCTTGCTTCGGGCTGTCCGAACACATGCTTCCTTATGATTACCGTTCAGGAAATAATATGGAAAAAGAGTAGTCGTGCAAGAACTCAAACCTGCGGTTGAGGATCCCGGGCGGGAGAACTCGTCGAGACGATCTCCGCCCCCGCCTCGGCTGCGGAAGGACCTTCCTCCCTCGTCTCAGAGGGTGGCGGGGCCGTGTCGAATATCTCAACGTCATCATCCTCAGCGGGAGTGCCAGCTCTTTCGGCCTCCGAGTCAGGACCCCCGCGGCCTACTCGCTGTAGAAGAAAAACCCAAGGGCCCTCTGTAAGGCTACTTGGATGAACCTAAGCTAGACAAGGAGGTAAGATGGATAACTCACCGAGAATACTTCCCGTCGGCTGTCCGGGCTCTGCTTCAGAAGAGACAGGGGCACGTCTGTATGCCCACCTTGGGGGATTGCTCGAATAGGTTGTTCAACCTACTCTGAAGCTCCCCCGGGGACAACTCTGCTCGACACGACAAGGCAGAAGTACGTGAGAAATCTTGTCGATTGAATTGGCACGGGGATGATGGCGATACCTACCCGTGTCGAAGTCCCTTGTCTGGTCATGGTGTTCTGGGACCACCCAGGCCGGCTCGACCCTTGACCGCAGAGGGCTTATCTGGCATCGAAGGAAATCCTCTGCGACATCCCACGCCGACAAGCCTTTGGCGGCGAGATTGGCGATGTTGTGGACGAGCGCCTTGAGGTGCTTAGTCTCCTTCGGGGCCTCCCCCCAGCACTTGTCCGGAAGAGGGGCGAGTCCGCGGTAGGTGATCCTAGAGTTCGGTGGGGGCTGGCAGTAGAACCACTGAGCATGCCAGCCCGACCACGAAGATTTCCAGGAGGAAGCAATGTAGGCATCCTTCCTCCCTTCTCGAAGACGGAATCCGGTGCCACCGACGACTCCTGCGCCGCTGCTCTTCATCCGGCGGAGGTTGTAGAAGTACCTCCACAGCTCCAGGCTCGGCCTAATGCCGAGGTAGGCTTCGCATAAATGCGCGAAGACCGCCAGCATTAGGACCGAGTTCGGGTTGAGGTGAATCAACTCGATCCCGTAGAACTGGAGCGCGAGGAGGAAGAAAGACGAAGGTGGGAATTGGAATCCACACATGAAGAAGTCCGCGAAGACGACAATCCAGTCCGTATCAGGGCTGGGGACCGTCTCCTTCACGGCCTCCCGGAAAGGCACGAACACCTCCGGGAGAATCACCTCATCCGTCATGAGCTTCTCTAGGGCGGAGGAATCCATCACCGAGGCCTCGAACTTGGGAATGGCGGTGGTCGGTTCCCCCGAAGCTTTCCCCGAGTCCTTTGTGGGCTCAGGAGACTTCTTCCCAGTGCCTTTCTTGCCCATTCCCGTCGATCGATCGAGAGAGCGTGGAGGCGAGGGTTTTGCAAGGGCACGAGGAAGAAGGTGAAGGGTGCAGGAAGACTGGGAGGCAAAAGAACTATGCGGGTAAAACCCCAATTCTTGGACTCCTAAAGATTTAAACCTTCGCCGGAGCCGAGCGCGGTTTTCGGCACGACCAGTTCCATCGCATTTAATGCGGACAGTTGCTTTTTCCATCTATCGGGTATTTAGCAGGAAAAAGAGGGTCTGACAACCCACGACCAAAACGAACGCATCGTGGTTCAGCACCCACTAGCAGCCCAACGGTGCAGAGAGAAAAAGATTCTTCATCACCACGCGAATTTTCCGCCACGATGGTTCGGTTTCCTAGAAATGTGCCGAGTGGACGCGTGTCCGTGATCAACGGATCAGATCTGATCAGAAAAGCGTTCTGGATTTCTTCCAAAGAATTATTCCGATAAGGTTTTTTGCGGCTACTCGGTAGAGATTGAGTCTACTCGGGGAAGTCATCGACAAGGACCACTCGGGTCGCCTTCTCAGAATTCTTCTCCGACAAGGGCAGATTTCCAACAGAACCATCATGACCTCACTTCACGTACTGATGGGGGGCTTGATGATGAATAGTATGGTTTCCCGAATATTAGGGGTATCCGTATACAGAATCCCGGGACTTTAGGAAGGTATAGCGTATCCGGTAAGGATCCCTGGATGACAAGGTAACCCCTCTAAGGAAGGGAAGATTTCCCTTAGACTAGGTAGTCAATCCCGACGTTTAGGGAAGCCAGAGTCCTACTCGGGCGTGAGTCCACGTCCAGTACGACCCTGGGGACCCCCTATATAAGGATCAGCAATCCCATAGGGGAGGACAAGTCGAACAGGTTCTACTAGTCGCAGCACAAGCAGCATAGGATCTCCGGAGGCGAAGCCCTAGAAGACCCACAGTCTCGAAGGAGTCGAGCCCGGAGGATTAGCTAGATTAGTCTACGATTAGGCCTAGGGTAGCCACTAACATACACCCCATTGTAAAGCGTGTTCTCTATCAATATATAGCAACAAGACGTAGGGTTATTATCCTGAGGGAGGCCCGAACATGTATAAAAATGGCTGTCCCCTGCTGTCAGAGCTCCTGGCACTTGGGCCCTAGAGGTCCCTATCCCCTAGTAATCATCACTCCACGAATACCGTAAGATCGCCGATTCACCGATCGTCGACAGTATCCAACCACACTCCCCATTTCAACATACACGCATGACAGACGGGAGGTGGGGGCATATGTTGGACAGCAAGAATATCATCACATGAACCACTATGATATGATAATAAAGCTAGCTGTCCACATCGGACTAAATAGATTACATCATTCGGCGATAACCGGAAGTTTAGTCAAATCTGCAATAAACATTACAACAGCAGATAAAGTAAACAAGTCCCACAGCGGTGCATCAACCGCTGACCAAAAGCCACAAAAATTCCCATGAGTCAAACACCAACCAAAGAAACCAAGCAACTAGGCATCGTCGAAGTAATCCGCGACCACTGGCTCACCTGCAAAGTCTAGGAATATCCTAGGTGAGTACAAAGTACGCGCAAGACTTATTCGTGCTGGATTAAATGCCCTACACATGTATATACTATAGCAGAAATTAAACATGATGCATCTCAAGCTAACAAGATACGAAAATACGAACATGGCATTAACGGTATGGAGGAAAAACATAACATCCAACTTGCAATTCAGATTTCATACAACCCAAGGTACGAACATGAAAACATCCATCTTTTTACTTCAAATTTATTTGGGGCAGCCCACGCCCCCACTTAATCATTAATCCATCTCATAACATTTTCGATTAATCTCTCAAATCGTTACCGGCAATACATCCGCCATGGGAATAACGAGTGCTCTTCACTTGGAGGTAGCTACTATCCAAGTGACCAGGACTTACCATCAGATAAGCCCATAGCGGAGATTCAGGTGACGTTCACGCGGTGATAAGAGAAGTAACACAATGAAGTCACCTCAGATTGGTGTGGCGACAAAACACTTCAAAACACTGGGGGTCGCCCATCACTTCAATTAACACCAACTTTATTCATCGTGCACACCCTCGGCTCTCACATCTCACTTTAGCAAGTTCAAATTGATAGAACAACAAGATTGATTCTTAGACATGGCTGAACATACACACGACACACCCTAAACATGCTAGTTCATCAAATTTCGGTCATACTATTCAAGCAAGCAAATTCTCATGCAAGCAGAAATAGGTAGAACATATAAATAGTAATGAAAGTATGCAACAAGCTCTGCTTGCCTTGATCACAGAGCTCCTGATCTGGAGTTAAATTGATAGCCTAGTGGTCTCCTTCTTCGAGCTCTATGGTAAACAACACGCAGTACCGGAAAAGAAACAGTAAAGAAGACAATAAGTTTCAGCATGAATGCATGATGATGAATGCTAGGTATGCACTTCTAAAGTGGTTTATGGATATTAGAATGGTAGCAAGAGTCCCCACCTGGGATTGTAGAAATTTAAATGGGTACCTACAATGCATGCATGCCGATTTGCGTTCGAGGTTAGGTTGGGGTTGATTCTGTTCTTCGCGGAGAATGGGTATGAGCTAAGGCATTCATATTATCAAGGTACTCTGAGATATAGGATTAACATAAATGGGAATCATGTCATTTGGTTTTACGGAGATTTAGTTATGATTTTTTTAAAAAAAATTGGTGCACGGGAGGGAACAGTATTACAGAATTGAAAATGGTTGGAGTTTTCATTGAAATTCTTGAAATTGTGTTTGAACCAAATTGTAGAGAATTTCACAAGGATTCCAAATATATAAAATTTTCCAAATTTGGAGCTATAGGTACAAAGTTATCACATTTTCAAATTTGTCCAATTAAGGTAAAACCCTCGTTTCCATTTTTGGCAATATCTTCCTGCGAAAATAATGAAACTTAAAGCTAAATGCACCCGGGGAAATCTACCCAAAAACTCGTACTCGGCCTAGCTGCGTTGCCCTTCACCGGAGCATCACTGGAGATGCTCCGGGTGGCCTAGGGAGCACGGCGGGCTCGGGAGAGGGCGGAGCAAGCAGCAGCAGCTCACCCCGGAGGCAATACTCGGGCACGGGAAGCTGGGGGAGGGTGGGGTTGAGCTCGGGACGGCTGGAAGCGGCTGCGGCGGCCAGACGTCGTTGGCAGAGATCCTCGGGCCTGAATCTGCGGAGGGGAGGAGCTGAGGAGGTGAGGGAGGAGGAGAGCAAGCTCGGGAAGGGAAAGAGAGAGACCGGGACTCACCGGAGCGAGAGAAATTCCTCACCGGAGCTTTGGTCAGAGGCGGGGAAGATGGCGGCGAGGACGAGGAAAAAGTGCACTGGAGAAGGAATTTGAGAAAGGAGGAGGAGATAAAGATGGGGGGGGACTCGGCCGGCTTAAATAGATGGACCGGAGGGCTTGCCGCGGTGGCAGCCACCGCCCACCGTCCCCAACCGGCGGCGGCAACGTGGCGGCCAAGGCCTGACACGGCTTGGCTCACCCGAAAAAACGATCTAGAAACAGCCCAGAGTCGGGTAGCCCAGACATACCGCCCGGAGGTTCTGGAGTGAACCTCCGGCCTTCAAAAATGGCCGCTCACCCTCTCTGGACTCTCCTGGAAATCAATCTGGAGTCTAGCCGAAATCCGGGCTCACCTAGAGGTTCATCCCGGAGGCTCCGGATGGGACCTCCGGTTGCACCGGGATCACCTAAATGCTCTCTGGACTCCCTCGGAAAATGGTTCGAAGTCCATCCGGAATTTTCGGACAGTCTGGAGATTCATCTTGGAGGCTCCGGACTGAGACTCCGGCAGCCATAGGACCAAACCAACCCTCTCTGGACTCCTCCAGAAATTAGTCTGGATTCCACCTGGAATTTTCAGACAACCCGGAGGTTCCACCCGGAGGTTCCGGACCAAACCTCCGAATGGTGCAACAGAAGAGGAAAACTCGTGCAAAAATTATTTGGACCTTGAGAACATAATATATTTTATGATTTGTTGTGGTTATTCAAATAAATTGATTGGTGTTAATTTACTAAAATTGATTTCCAAAGATGAGATATGCACGTATTCTATAAAACATAGTTTTTCAACATTTGAATTTATGCATGGGTTGGTACAAGGATGATGACATGTATGCATAATGAGATGCAAAAACCTAATCATAGGAAATGGGTATTACAGATGGCCTACTTCGAGGCCTATGGTTGATGACTCTGTTCATCAATGATGGGTAGCTAGGCCACCCATCAGTGAGAGTCATTAGAGATGGCCATCATCTCGACACGTCATTGGGATGCTCCTCGAAAGTTGCACGGTGGAGGAGATGAAACGCTACCCATATAACCACAAGATCTGCGACCCCTCCACACAACTGCACGCTCTCTCGTCCTCCTCTTCCTTCCCCCAAAAGCTAGCCGCTCTCTCGCGCCCATCATGCAATGGCCCCCGCATGTAGCTCTTCTAGGAAGCAAAAGAGGGAGGCGTCGCCTTCTACTTCGCTGATACTCAAGGACAACACGTGCATCAACCTAGCATTCTCCCGTGACACGATGGATGCACTGCAGTTCTCTGACTATGGGGACACCGAGGACACCCTCCTCCTTGCCTTCCCTGACCCTATGCTGTACTCCGACGCCTACATCGTCTAGTCTATCCTGCGGAAGAATTTTCCATGGCTACACTGTTTCGTCCTTGAAGCTCACCAGGAGTTGAGGCATATCCTCATCCGCTACAGAACAAAGCGGTCGTCTAGTGCCTCCACACAAGTATATCCGAGGGGCTTCGAGCATGTGAGCTTCTTTAAATTTCTATGATCTCCCGTCTAATACCGGACCCTATGGACGAAGATCTTCCATTGCAAAACATTTAGTTTTTATTTTCCTCTTCGCATTATGTATTAGTCTAGTATTAGCCGATACGTAATGTTTGAACTATGTTCCCTGTTCATATTAAAGGCCTTTTGTTATGTAACGAACTATGAGTGTTTGAATCCATGATAAGCGTTTTTGTGCATGCAAAGAATTGAATTCTGTGCAACATAGTGCGCGATCAGTTCTAGAACTTGTCATCCATGAGGGGCAGGCATCATTGATAGCTATCATAGGAAGAGCAGCATGTAAGAAACCGTCATCAATGACAGGCTACGGTGGAAGCCCATCATTGATAGCTCTCTCTCGTACGTGACTTAATTGTGCGGGTGTCATGTAGTTGACAAAAGAGGATTGGCGTAGTATACGAGGAGGCACACCGGTGAGCGGTGGTTTTTAGAAACAAAGAGTCGTGCCGGTATTTGGTGGGCTACGGTTTTTAGAACACGAAGTGTCGTGCCGGTTAATGAATTAGTCTCTCTCGTGCCTATATGTATTAACATGTACGTCTTCCTACTCTTTGTCAACCTCTCTGCAACCGCACACCCTCCGTTCTTCCTGCATCCAGCTTTAGCCTTTACTCTCTCGTGCTCAATCAAGCATTGTAATGGTGGCTACAAGTAGCTCTTCTAGCACCGGGAAGCATAAGAGGGAGTCGCCTCCTCCGTCACCAATCAAGCATGCAAGCTCCTCTGATAGCTTGGAGGTGCGCCTTTATCGTGTGATGGTCAAAGCGATGAAATGTGGCTATAGGCAAATGGATGGCACCCTCCTCTGTGCCTACACTAAACCCATAAGCTACTCTGATGGGCAAGTCGTCCGCTATGTGATCGCGAAGAAGTATCTAGGAATAAAGTTCAAACTTGAACAGCACGAGCCGAGGCGTTTCATCGTGTGTTGTGAGGAGAAGAGCGTCGTCAAGCACCTTCATGTGAATTACATCAACTGGGATGATGAGTGAGTCAGCTTCTTTAGGGTTCGTAAGTTGTACCATCTGGTGCCGAAACCCCTTGACGAAGATATTCCACTAAAAAAAATTGTTATTTATTTTTATTTTTTAGTATTTAAGAATTATATAAAGATACATGGTTTCCAAATTATGTACTATTTTAATTATATATCTTGAAAAAATTATGTGTTTGAATGCAAGAGAATCTGAATTTAGCGTAGTGTAGAGTACTGAACTAACTGAATTTGTATTTCGCATTTTCAGTTAGTTCAGTCTCTACACTGCACTGGAAAAAGTCATCAACAACGGGCTTTGGAAATGGCCCATCGTTGAGCTTAACACTGGAAAAATCTGAAATTTATTTAGTGCGGGAATCAAAGTGATGCCACAACTCTATTTTTCCCTGTATAAAAGGGCACCTCCTGCGTTGCCTCTTATTCCACCTCAAGCCCTAGTTCTGTGCCTCTTCTCCATCTTCCTATAGTCCATCCATCTTCTCAAGCCCGTCTCACGCTCTGTTAACTAGATCAATCTGCTCTAGCGCCACCGACCACAAAAGAAGGAGGCGCACCTGCCTGATGCCAGATCTGGAGACCCGGGAGGATGCATGCCCGCCAGCCATGGGATCTACAACACCCCGGCCACTCGGTGCCACCTCCTTCTCCCCTCTGCCTCCCCTGTGAAGGTAAAACCTTTAGTCCGACATGTTACGCCTTCACCATAGTCCTTGGTTGATTATGCACATGATAATGACCCACTAACAAAATTGTTCACAATGCAAGGGCTCAAGGTTCAAGGTAAGATTAAAATGGTATTAACCCTAAATCTAAACCCTGCACAACTGAATCCTTGTGATGTGCAATTATTTGTATGAGTATTATTAGAGGCATTATTTTAAAATCCTTACCTCCTCCAATGATGTGCTACTGTATAGGTTTTAGGGTTTAAGGCATCGTGTTTATTGTTTACACCAATGATGAAAATGACCATATATGCATAATGTTCATGTAATGTGGAGTAAAACAATCCTTCTAGAAACTGTTAAGGATTTGCTTAAATCAATAACTCATTCTACAAGAACTTGCTCTACTATTCAAGTGTTACATCTTAGTGGCTATAGTCTGAGGCTACCTTTCTCATCATATGTATAATTTGCCTTGATGTTTTTTGGAACCCATCTATTTGTAATTAGCCATTTATATAATTGGTCATAAGAAGGTTGTGTCACATAATGTGCCCGTAATGTGTAGTGAAACAATTATTGAATACTATAAATGAGGGTCTCTATTTACACTAAATTTGTGACTATTATTTTCTTGTAAATAGGCCAGCCTACTTCACTTGATATTCGTTGTCTTTGTGGCATCGTGATACACTGCATAAGACACTTTTCCTAAAGAGTGTCTTGTGTAGTATCACCGAGATGTCCTAATGGTGATGATGTTGTATTTCAGTGACACTACACAAGAAAAGTCGATGACGCATCCGACGCCTTCGGTGAGGGGATAAGATGGGTTTCCTCATCCTCAGCAATTGTGAATGCCAACGATGCTAACCTCCTCGGTGCATGTAAACTCTCAACCAGGTAAAAACCTTTCAAACCTCTATAATTCCTTTTGGATGATATTGAGTTTCTCACCTAATCTATGTATGTACATATTTTTGCAAGGTGATGGAGAAAACGCTTCCCATAACCTAGGTCAAACAAAGTGCTTCTGGCTGACAGACTGATGGAATCATCAGCCAAATGTGGGAACAGATCTAGGCCCCACTCCTCCTCCTAATTACAAATCTCAGTGAACCTGACGATCTCTAGGTAGCATTAGGTCGTTGGAATCATCAGCCAAATGTTTAAATGCATCTATTTCAATACCTTCTATCTATTTGATACTGTTCTTGAGCAATCAACATTCAGTGAAGTTCAAATTACATGTAAGATGTATCGTGTGTTTGTTGATTTATGATGTGTGATGGAAACTTGTGTGAATATGTGATCTGTGATGGAATCATGCTTGTCTATGTGAATTATCAACTGTTTTTTAGAGGGCATTGCTAGCTGTTCCTGAGGCTAGCCAAAAGCAGGAAAAAGACCTGCTAGGGTGAAGCAGTCATCAACCATGGAACATACAAATGCATCGTCACTGAGGATATAACCATCAATGATGGGCTCGTAAGGACCTGGTCAGTCCAAACGAAGTCATCAACAATGGTTAGAGAGGGAAATCTGTTGTTTATCACCAACACCCATTAATGACAGATAGTGAAAATTACCCATCATTGATAAGTCTATTATCAGCAACGGGTAAAATATCCGTCGTTGATGACCTGATTCATCAATGACCAATGTTCAACGACCGGCCCCAAATCTATCATTGATCAAGGACTTGGCCCGTCATTGATCTACTATTCTGTAGTAGTGACTGTTCCATGGACGTGCGATAATGACCAGGATCCGGTGCTCACTGCATAAACGCAATAACCATTGTTAATTTTATTTATACATGCATGTAAGTACATAATTATTTGAGAAAAATGTGAAGAACTCACAGCGGGTTATAAGAGAAGACGATGAATTCTTTATCCTTACAAGCGCACCATTGTTCAATGAGGTACTCCCACATAACTTCTACCTTCTTCATGGTAATGTCGTTGAACAGACAAGTATTAAGGAATGAAAGTGGACAGTCTTGTCTCGCCGTGGCCTCTTGAATCATGTGTAGTGTCCAGCATCTGATGTGTCCTCCGTCCAGTGTGTTGAGGTTGTAGAGCAGGAACAAGTCATCAAAGTTGACCTAGGAGCTTATTCTTTTAAAATCTTTGTAAAAACCATAGCTTTCTGGCACTTTGATCTCAGTATTTTTAAGCCCGCCCAGCTTTCCACATTCATCCAAGTACCACTTTTGCAGTTTTGTGCAACTCACTGAAAGTTTTTTGATCCTCCGGCATGAATGGCTCACCTAATTTGTATTTCCAGGCTAGAGGGGCATAGGGGAGATCTTCATTTAGATCATGTGAACTTCCCTTCAAACATTTGCCCTTGACATCTTTTTTCTTGTTCGGCCGGCCTGTACTATGTCGCTTTCGTGTTTCATATCTCTCCTTGACCGGAGATGGCATGGTATGCTGTGTTAAGATAGCGGTGTGGCTCTCTTTCATTGCGGGTACTTGAGGGTCAACAAGTGCGGCCTTCTCCAGTGGGGCAAGGCAACCTGTTTCGCCACATCTACAACTCTTTGCTCCTATGGTGTCCCACTAGATAAGAAGGAAAGCCGTGTATGACATATGTTAATCATCGGTGAAGGAGTTCGATAGTCACTTGACGATGACGGCTCTTGCAAGGAAGTGAGCTTATCTTCTTCTAAATTGATGCCAGACCTCAGCCACTAGATGAAATAGCGAACGTTCTATCCTAGAGCTTGTCCAGATCTTATTTAAGGGGGCATAAGGATCTTGAAATCATAGAAGGCTTCGACTACATTGTTGACCTGACACTTGGCCATGTCTGCTGGCAAGAGGAAGTTGTGCACACGTGCCCTTGGTTGAGTTGGATGAAATTCCCCATGAAATACCCCATGGGCAACAACCACAAGAATCCCACTGGGAAGACTATACATGAGTTTGCAAGGTATTGCACTGTACAAATCAAAGAAACAATTACAACTTTATTGAGGCTTCAAATAGATGTATACCAGCTATACACATATATGGTAAAACTGATGTTGACATGGTCGCAAGAGTATGAATCGGTAGTAGGATCAGCGGACGCGCAGCTACTCCGTTTAGGTTCAGCCGGGCTAATTTTATTGGGTCAGGTGGCAAGCAGCTGCCTTTGTTGCCCCAAGGCAGCTGTCTTTCATTCTTCTCCCTACTAAACTTTGCCTCTAGATCCATGTAGACTTGTCTATTTATCGTTTCCTACATCCTCTCATCCTTGATTCTCTATCAAGCTTGGGACTACTCAACAGTTGGGGGAATCCCTTGAACCAGTGAACAGAGACCCCTAGGCCTCGCATGCAACCAGATTTCTCCGAGTTTCCCAGAGCATGCGATAGAACATCATCCCACCTATTATTGCTGATAGTCTTCGGAATTTGACTGCTAGGCCAGTTGAAACCACAAGCTATGTCAGCATCAATGGAGCTGTATGGTATAAACTACAAGAACACGTGGATGTCTTACTAGGCAGGACATGTCCTCAACTATGGGGTTCACAAAGTTGATGGACCCTAAGGACCTGTTCGAGTGGCCAAGTACCCAACTACGAGCATATTCATCAATTTCTTCATAAGGGATTGGTTGACCTGCCTCTCGTAGTGCCGTGTTGTTCCACTCCCACATCGGGATCTTATAAGTAAACCATGACTTCCCAGAGCGTGCGCGATTATATTCTTCTCTTGCAGGACCTTAGCCTTTGCACTCTTATCCTCAAATTTGAGTGTGTCCTTCAATTTCATGAACTCCACCTAATCGGTCTGTGTAATGTGTGGATGTTTGTTGAAGGGAGGCGCGCCCGTCTTAACATGTTCAATGTAAAGCTTGCTCCTCTAGTTCTGGTGACACCTTGTGCTTGATGCCATTGCGGCCCACTCAAAATTTTCCTTATCCTCTTGGGGACTTCAAATTTTGAACAAAGCTCCATCATGATGGCTGTGATCTCCTTATCCAGTACCTCTCTCGAGTTGCTAAACCTCGTTCGAGCATTTTGCACATAGTGCCGAACCTCTTTTTGCGGCTTCTGGCAACTTAGGCATTCCTCTTTTCTGATCGACCTCGGTGACCACCTTTGTTTCCTTAGGCATCTTGTTCCAGGACTGCGGAGCCCTTCTCGATTTTTCGTAGAGCCGAAGGCTTCCGACTGGGACAACCAGGTGTTCTGTGACACCATCAATCTTCTCAATTGGGAAAAGGATAACTTGTAGTTTTATAAGAAATTGTTTAACAATGGTACTATAACAGGAAAGTTTAATAACACAACAAAGTAAGCATCAATGTATGGTAAGATAAATTATATACATCCTAACATGTGTATTTTGTGCAACAAAAGGTAAAATTAATAATGTACACTACAAATTAATGTGCAGAATAAATAAAAACAGCACATGTTCGCTCTGAAATAAAATCCAGATAATAATATATGCTTCAGTAAATCCTACAACAGTTCACAAAAAGCCTAGAAACATGTTAGGATCAGAGGAAATTTAAATTAGATAATAAAAAACAGCTCACATTTTACTCAATTTTGGATCTGTTTGAACCTAACTTCAAATGCACCCAACATTTTTAAACTTGGAGACCACACAAAGTAGGGTATGTATCAAGGGGATGCTGTTCGTTCTCGGCACAGCTACGAGGCTGACATCACAGAGCAAGTAGGTGGCGGAAGGAGAAGGAGGATGTGGCATAGTTATCCTCAAAGATAGAAGGTGGTGACTTGGGGCTGCATTCATTGGAGGTGGCGACTTGTGGGGTAGTGGTCGTCGGCAGCATGTGTCCACGGGTCTAGAAGGAGAGGAGGCACAGGCTGCTGTCATCGAGGTGGAGGGCCTTGGTCGTCGTGGTTGTAGGCATCGATGATCCACGCATTGAGGGCATCACGAGTGACTAGGGCTTGGCAGATTTGATGAAGCACCTAGCTAGCTAATTTGGAGATGAAGCGAAGTAGGGCGCATGGAGTCAAAATGAGAGTTTTCAGCTGAAAACCCCTGGCTCTGTTTACATACAAATATTCATCAATGACGGGTACCTTTCAAAGGCCGTTGTTGATAACATCTGGTCAACGATGGGCTTTGGGCTTTCCACTTAGCCCATTGTTGTTGAATTTTTCTAGTCAACAGATTTAGTTAGTTCAGTTTGCACTACACTACACATATTAAATGGGGTTGGAGATAAATTAAATGCACCAGACATTAACTAATTGCACCGGACATAATTACAAGATATTACTACAATAGTCATCTCTTACAAATTATACTAATCTTCCACTAGCTTTTTGCCTTTATATGTAAGACCTTCATTATGATCTCTACGGAGGTAGGTTCTTTTGCCACATGGTTCTGGGTATGCTGTCATCATGTCTTTGTCAAGATTATATTCTTCTTCATCAAAATGGTTGTAGTTTTCCTCATCCACTACACCATCCACTCTAACAATACTCCTTTTACCATTTCGAACTACGTGATGGTTTTGATTTTTTGGATCAATTATGTAGAAGACTTGAGCAACCTACTTAGCAAGGACAAATAGCTCTTCTTTGCATCCAAGATGTTGTAGATCCACACTTGTGAAGTTATGGTCCTTGGCATGGACTCCTTTGAGATGCACCCAATGGCATCACAACATAGGGATCTTCATAGTTGTACACTCAAACTCCCAAATCTTTTCTATGAAGCCATAGTAGTTGCTCTTCTCATTATTGGGACCGTAGGCCTCAACCCAGACCCTGCTATTCTGGTACGTGCTCCTTTTTTCTTGATCCCTTCTATAAAATGTATATCCACTTATGTCATATCCTTGCCATGTTGTAGTTGTAAACCATGGCCCTCTTGCCAACCAAGCCACTACTTCATCATCATCAGCATTTGAGGATCTGATCCCATACATTCGTTCCTTGAACCAGTGGTGAAACCTTTTTTGTGCGCTTTTGTGACCCAATCAGCCGACTTGCTTGGATTCTCTAGTCACAACATAGACTTGTGTACTTTGATATATGGGTCCACCACCGATATGTGTGTCAGGACCGTAAAATGTGCTCTAGCATGCAAAAATGGGTTTGGAGTGATGGAAAACTTTCTGAGGGTCCCGATACCAGTGAACTTGCCCTTGTGCCAAGATCAAGGCACACCAATGGGTCAATGTGCAGCCATGTAGTTCATGCAGACCTCAACAACCTCTTTGTCAGCATAGCCTTCGATAATGCTACCCCACTAGCCAATATCTTTACGAGCATAGTGCTCTAGTATACACATGTACCTCTCGAACGGTTACATGTTGTGTAGGAAATTGGGTCCCAGATCCGCTATCTCATCAACAATATAGATCATGAGATGAATCATGTTATCGAAAAAAGATGGAGAAAAGTGCATCTCAAGTTGGCATATTATCTCCATGATCTTGAACTGCAGTCTTCGTAGTCGCTTGGGTTGATGGACTTCTTAGCAATCGTGTTGAAAAAACTACACAGTTTCGTGATTGTCCCACAGACCTGGCCTGGCAATATATCTCTGATTGTGATAGGGAGGATCTATGTCATCATGACATGTCAGTCCTGAGACTTCATGCCAAGTAGTTTGAAGTCTTTCATCGAAACGAGTTTCTTTATGTTGGCACAATAATCAGATGAAACTTTCATACCATATAGACACTCACACAATTTCTTTCTCTCAGCCTTTGACAGAATGTAGCAAACCAGCGGAATGTATGTTTTTCCTGATTCTTTTACCACTACCGGTGCTAACTCAGGTCTAATACTCATTTCTTGCATATCAAGCCGTGCCTTAACACTATCCTTTATCTTGTCTTTCATGTTCAGTAAGAGACCAATCAAGCTATCACACACATTTTTCACTACATGCATGACATCGATGTTTTGATAGAGATTTAGCACCTTCAAATAAGGCAAGTCCCAAAACACCGATCTTTTCTTCCAATGTCTTCCCATAGCTTTTGTCGCTTTTCGTGCACCACTTTCATATCTTCAACCATAGCATAGATCTCTTCTCCCGTATGTTTCCAAGGTGCAACTTCCTCAGTTTCTCCGTTGAAATCATTGTTCCATCTCCAGTATGGGTGATCTCAGTTTAGGAACCTACGGTGACGCACGTAGACGATCTTACGCGAGTGGTTCAGATACTGACTCATAGTTTCTTCTTTACAAGTGACACATCATTTTTCACTTTTACAGTGTGCCTGGACACATTGCCATTGGCTGGATAATCCAGGATCGTTGTGGACAACAGCCCTCTTAGTTTGAAGTCCTCTTCTTTGTATGTATCCCAGACCATCTCCCCCTCATGCTAAAGTTTCTGAAGATCCTCCTTCAATAGTTGTAGATATGTATCTATGTTGTTTTTAGATTATTTTGGCCCTTGGATAAGTACTAATAGTATAATGTACTTCCACTTCATACACAACCAAGCAGAAAGGTTGTATATACAGAGAAGCACGGGCCAAGTACTGTGTTGACTGCTCATGTTACCAAATAGGTTGTATCCATCCGTGCTCATTCCAAACCTAATGCTCCTAACCAAACTCTTCAAATACCCTATTGATGTTCCTTCATTGGGTTGGCATCAGTAGGGTGTCTCATTATTGCATCTACCTTATGCCCCTCCGAGTGCCAGCACAACTGTTCTGCCTTGTTTTTGTTAGCAAACAAACACTTCAAGCACAGAATGACAGGGAGATGCCACGCCACCTTAGCAGGAGATCTCTTTGGTGCCTCATCAGTGTCATCAATCCCATCATCTTCATTATTACCCTGAGATGTGTTGCACACTAGGCATTTGTGCAGCTACCCACAGCCACCATTGTAATGCTCGATCAAGTGCGAGAGAGAGAGAGAGAGAGCGAACACACGCGCGGTTGCAGAAGACAACAAAGAGTAGGAAGACGGGTGGCATTTATAGACATAAGAGTGACTCTTAGTTAACCTACGTGGCAGTTTGTGTTCTAAAAACCGCCAACTGCCACCACGCCTCCTTGTGTATCGGCGTGACTCTTCATTCTAAAAACCGGGGCCAACTGGCACGAGTCTTCGTATACCCACACGACTCCTCATTTCTCAACAACACGAGACCAGTGCAATTAATTTACGAAGGGCTGCCACCTTAGCCCGTTGTTGATGATAGTTTCCCACACTTTGAATTGACTTCCTACAGTAGCTATCAAAGACAGGCAATTTTTAAAGCCCGTCATTGATGACAACTTCTTGCACGCAAAGGAAAATAAAAACTAAAAGTTCCCTAGCGGGAGATCTTCGTCTATAAGGTCCGGCAGAGGAGGTGAGACCATATCAACTTTGAAGAAGCTCACACGCTCGGTGCCCCACCGTTGTACTTTGTGTGGAGGCGCCGGACTACTACTTTGTCGTTACAGGAGACGAGGATATGCCCCGGCTCATGGTGAGCTTTGAGGACGAAATAGTGTACCCACGAAAACTTCTTCTGTAGGATACACCGGACAACACAGGCACTAGAGTACTACACGTGGTTGCCCGGGAAGGCAAGGAGGAGGTTTTCCTTAGTGTCCCCATTCCTGTCGAGCTCCAGTGCATCCATCGTCTCGCAGGTGAGCTCCTGGTTGACGGGCGTGCAGTCCTCATGGATTGGCGAAGCAAGAGGCGACACTCCCTCTTCCTCTTCCCAGAAGAGCTACCTACGGCAGCCATTGCATGATGGGAGACATGCGAGCGAGAGAGAGTGGCTGGGTTTTACGGGAGGGAAAAAGAGGAAGATGAGAGTGTGTGCGGTTGTGTGGAGAGAGCGGCTGGGTCACAGAGTTTGGGTTTATTAGGGGTAGCAAACTCTTCGTCTCATTAGTGAGCCGAGCAACATCCGAGGAGTATCCCAATGATGGGTCAAAACAAAGGCCGTCATTCATGATTCTCAATGACGGGCCTCAAAGTAGGCCATCCGTAAGAGTCATCAATGACAAGAGGGGGGAGGCTGGATTTCGTGCCACCCACGACGAGGATGGAGGTGGAGCAACACTACTTGCCACACTAGCAACGTGTGCTGCCATATTTTTTTTAATTAAATATGACGTACGAGTTTTTGAAACCATCTATGATCTATTTTGACATCACCAACAGAGAAGTATAGTTGGGTGAAAAAACTGTCTCACATCACGTTTTTCATCCTTTTTTGAGAACTCCTTATGTGATACTGATTGTAGATGGGCTAGGTGGTACTCAACAGTGTGATACGAGGCAAAGCGAGCGCCTCACAAGACTGGGTCGGGTATGGCTGTATGGCAACTGAGCTGGGAAGCAATCTCAAGCCTGGCTCATTTGTCCACGGCGAGCCTGATTTGAGCCTGACCAGCTCTGAGGTCCAAATTCTTTTTGAGCCTATCCACGATCAAAATGTGTGGAGTGTTGCACCAAACCAACAGCAAAACACTATCATATTTCCATGACCTGAAAGCCTACAACACATACTCCTTCTATCCTAAAATATAAGGCAAGCACGCATCTCAATATTTACAACTAAATCTATAATATGTTAGTTATGTGATATAAAAGTGATATCATTAGAAAGTACTTTTAAAAAGAATCTAATAATACTAATTTTGTGTCAGATAACTAAAATATTATAGATCTAATTGTAAATCTTGGAATGCATGTGCCCCTTATATTTTAGAACATGCTTTCCTCAATGGTACAAAATTGGCATCCATATTACTCTATCCACTTAAGGTTCAAGCCGTGCAGGCTATGCCTTTTAATCTTGACGGCCGAAAACCGATAGTGAGGTTATTTTCCCGTCGACAAGCAACTGATGGAAACAAAACATAATTCCTAGAGGGAAACAACTAACAAGAATATTATCAATAACACCTTATGATTATGGGTAGCTGACAGGAACGGATGAGCTAGTGTGACAAGCTATGGCGTCGATCATAACTTATTTAGGCTGCCAGTATAGCTCCTACCCTGACATGTAGAATCACCTGTTGGTGGCGGCGCCATGGGAAGAGCTCAAGATCTCTATTCCTCAAAGACTCAAACGGTTAAGGACGACGGAGGCCGAAGCGTCGTTACCCGGCTCCTGGTGGGCCTTGGGCCCTGTTTGGAAGCCCTGGAAATATTTACCCTTGTAAACATATTACAAGGGTATTTTACAAGCCCCCTAAAATACCCTTGAATACAAGGGTATTTTTTTCTGGTTGTAAATTGCTGTTTGGGTAAACCCTTGTAACTCAGCAAGAGATGGTAAACCTTTGTAAATCAGCATTAACAATTCCCTCTTTGTATGCATACAAAGCATATATATCAGCAGCTAGCTTATACCACGATCAAAACATGCATATATAAAGTATATATCAGCTGTATTATACATGCATATATAAAGAATATGCTGGAAACAGCTCCATACAAAGCACATGGGAGGACGTAGCTATCTCAAGTTATCTCAAGTTCTCAAGTAATGTTTGATGATCAGGGTGCAATAAGCAGCTCCATCCGACAACTGCAGCTTGCTAGTGTAAAATGGGTGGTATTGGTCTAGCAGCAGCTAACTAGTTGCTAAATACTCATCAACCAGAACAAAATACCAATCAATCCCATAGCTGTTGCACCAAATCACGAAACATTACTTACCCTCTCGTTACAGATCGTACAACCAAGAACAGAACAACAGAGCACAGCAATACGCGACACAGCAGACCACAACAGAACAGAAAAAACATTTGACAATTGACATGTTCAAGTATTCAACCAAGAACGAGCATGGACAACAAGTCATTTATTTTGGCCTGGAACTAATAGGAGTATCTGGCCACCCACACCTGCCAAGAACTCTTCAATTCAAAGTGAGAATGCCCTCTAATTTAGTTGTAGTCCAGTTAGCTGATGAAGTATGACCCCTGGGAAAAGATATCAAGCAAAGATATGGGCACGAGCAAAGATATCAAGCAAAAGAAACACTGAAACAGTATGCTTCTCATGAGTAATAAATTACAAAAACCCTTCTCATGCACCAACTCAAGAGTACAGAACTACAAATATAAGGAAATGATTCCCAGCCCTCTTGATCCGATTCAGGATTAAGAATATGGTCAATCAAATTATATGCTGATTGTAAAAAGTTGAGTTCCAACTGCCACCAAATGAAGCAACGAGTTCTAAAACAGCTAGTAGAGTTGAATCAAGAAAGCTATCAAGAAAGCAAGTAGAGTTGAGTGGGAGCAATCATAATTATAGTTGATCTACAACTGAACATTCAGTAGATCTTACAAAAGAACTACAATCACTATTGTTAGTTTTCTTCAAGGGTCTTTAGATGAATCTAAGCAAAAAAAAATCATTACCGGCAGGAGGAGGTGCAAGGCGCAGCTTGTGGAGGGACGCTGGCTCTCGGGGAAGGGGGAACGTCGGGGTGGCCGGCGCTCGGGAGGACGTGCTCGGGGAGGCGCTTGCGGCGTGGCCGGCGCTCAAGACAACCAGATCCCGGAGGAGGTCGGGCGGGACGGGCCGGGCGGACCTCGGGCGGAGATCTGGCGGGACGAGGTCGTCGGAGGGTGGGGAGGAACGGCTCGGGATGAGCTTGGGAGGGGAGGAGATGAGCTCGGGTGGCGGCTCAGAGATGAACGGCCGCGGGACGAGCTTGGGGAGGCGGCGCTCGGCAGGCGGGGCGAGGAAGCAGGGCTCGGCGGTCTCCTTCCTCGCGCGCGGCGGCGGCGGCGTCGCCTTCCCTGCGTGCCACGAGCAGCCCCCGATATCTGTCGGATTAGAAAACGGAGCTGCGCCGCAGTGTGTTTTTTTACCCGTGTAAATGGAAAAACGACGGAAACGGGCCGGCCTAATACCGAGAATCCAAACAGTGTTTTTCGGCCCAGTCGTTTTTTCTTCATGGGCTGTAAATTACAGGGGTATTTGGGCCAATACCGGACTTCCAAACAGGGCCTTGGGCCTTTTTCTCTTGCGTTGCCATGACTCATGAAGGGGTAAGTGGGGGTGGGCCAGAGATTCAGCGACTCCATGGCCATGACTAAATCCAGAGGTATGAGTCTATGAGTTGAATAACTGATGAAGAATTGAAGATGGGATTTATCTTTATGCTATTTATAAACTAAAAGTGGCTCTACTAATCCATCCCTTCTACAAACTAATATGTTTACTAAACAGGTGGCAAATAATTGTGTAAATTTTATTTCATGAGCTATTGTTCGATATCCTATTTTTATTTTAAGCGATCATAGTTGTGTTTCTATTAAAACGGAGAATAGTTGTTGAATTTTTTTGACGTTATATACTTTAGTAGTGTATGAAGTACTTCCATTTTTTATTTTACTGGTTGTCTATGTGCTATTAATTTCACCACGTTAAAATTTTAGTTCATCCTCAGTCACTGATAGCTGACAGGAAAAGATCATCTCCTAACTAGGTCAAACCTGGCGTAACTCTTTTATCCCGTCGGCTCCTGTCAAGATTTCCGCATAGAAATATCTGTCTTTGTCTCCAGCATATCGTGCAGGCATGTGAAATTTTACGAAGCGGTACATATAGTATACAATATGCCGATATACATCATACATCATGCATTTATGCATATGAGGAGAAACGGCTAACTATCCTCTTGTTTTTGCATCTAGAACTGCTAATTATATTATCTCTAATTTAAGAAAAATATATCGCATTTTTTATCATGGCGAATCAGTCTATATATATGTATGTAAACCTCAAACAGCTCGTGACGATATTTTTGTGCCAAGAACTGGTTTCGGACATTTTTCGATTCAACCAAGACGGTTAGAAGCAAGCTGTTGCGACCTTTCTGAGCAACCGGCGGGGAACAACCTTCTTGGGCAGACATGATCACCGTAGCCGGAAGAGGGCCTCCCGTCAACATTCACCTCCGTCTTCGCCTCCGTTTCGCCTGTCTGCTGCCCATCATCTCCAGCCAACTTCCTCACCGGAGCAGCGGCAGTAGATGTAATCATCAAAAGGACGCAGACAAGAACAGGAACTGCCTTCATGCTTCAGAAGCATATGAAAAACGAGAAAATGAGCTTATGAAAAAGCTGTAAACAACAAAGGGATTTTGAAGATGGACATATGCTTTGTTATACTTGGACTACGGATATGATTACTGATGGACTCGGAAGTATCTTGCTTTCCCTATCATTTACTCTATGTTGGATATTTTTCTATGTGATGGAGTTGTGGTATTTATAGGGGGTTAACATACAGTACAGTATGACTTAGGTGTCATGAATCGTTGCCACTAGTAAGATCATGCAAGATCGACAACATGAAGTGGCCGCGAGAATTCTCTGGCTCGATTGATTGCAGAAATGACAGGTAATGCGCTGATGGAATGTCATTCTATCTACGTTTGGCGACCTACATACCAAGTCGTAGTTAGGGGCACTGTGCGTGTGCAATGTGATGGCAAGGAGCAATAACTCACACTCAGAGAATTATTACGGTACGTAGTTGCACGACTAGCTCTATGGACATCTATCACTACTACAAACAACGTCATCCAGGATCGGTATCACTAGCGGGTAAACCGCGCCCGTCAGTGGTGAAATCACTTCACTGACGGGTAGAAAAACAACCCGTCAGTGATGAATATACGAAGAGCCTCAAGGCTATTGTCAAAGATATCATCACTGACGGATAGGAAAACAACCCGTTAGTGATGACTTTCAGTGACGGGTAGATTTTGCGCCCGTCAGTGATGACATCATTTATCACAGACGGGTGGGAAAACTACCTGTCAATGCTGACTTGCAGTGTTAGCACGGACGGGTAGAAAATTGACCCGTCAATGATGACCAAACTAGCACTGGCAGGCCTACTTTTGGCCCGTCCGTGATGACCTCTTCTATCTATAAATGCGGGACGGCCTAGTCATTTTCGCCGCGTTGTAACCCTAACTTTCTTTCGCACCATGCTGTGCCCGCCGCCTCCTCCCAGAGCCCCCCAATCCCGGATGCGATCGCCGCCTCTTCCTCGAGCCCGGATCTGACCGCTGGCTCCTCCCCGAGCCGCTCCGAGTCCGGATGCGGTCGCTGCCTCTACCCGGATGCGGTCGCCGCCTCTTCCCCGAGCCACTCCGAGCCCGGATCCGGTCGCTGCACTGCACAAGACACTTTTCTTGGAAAGAGTGTGTGCAGTGTAACCGCAATGTCACAATGGTGACGACGCTCTATTGCGGTTACACTGCACAAGAAAACTACATGCTGATATCGCATTCTAATGCGTCTATCGCATTCTAGTGAGTCCATTTGTAGTCAGTGTGTAAACACTCTAGCTAGCACTCTAGATAGTTCGTTTCCTTTTGAAAGTGAGATGTGCAACATTCTTTAGCAACTTGTGCGATGACGGATGTATTGTACATACATATATTTGAGATGTGGACTTGTCAAATTTGCGATGTGGAATTGAGATGCAGAAAATAGATTAATTTGCATATATTGTCCTGCGCATGCTGGGGCTGTGCAGAGGCTGTACATGTAGCTGGGATGTTATTCTGTTTTTCAGAGGTGGCAAGCAAAATGAACTGATGAGTCTAGGAAATTCATGCATAGAAAACATCTCATCACTGACGGGTAGAAATGTGACCCGTCAGTGATGACCAGCTCATCACAGACGGGTTGGAATTCGACCCATCAGTGATGATGACCCTCAAGATCACAGACGGGTATATTTACACCTGTCTGTGATGACTCATCGCAGACGGGTGTAAATATACCTTGAGGGTCATCATCACTGACGGGTCGAAGAAGGCGAACGACTAAGGCTGTCATCACAGACAGGTCATACTTCTATTCGTCAGTGATAAAAAGTGTGATGGGCAAGTTGAACGAACAACTCACGACTTTCAGGACAACTACAATAGAACATAATAGCATACAGACCATCGAAAACGATTAAGATATATACAGACCATTGGTTCCAATTAAGATATAACTATTGTCTTACATATATAATTTATAAAATAAAAATAGATTACTAAAAGTTCTCGAGCAGCAGATCTTCATCGACGGGCTCTGGCACCAGAGCGAGCACCTTATGGACAAGGAAGAAGCTCACTCGGTCGACACCCCACTTGATGTACTTCGCGTAGAGGTGGCGGCCGATGGTGCGGCGAGTGGTGCGCTCCGACCCACTGGAAGTACAGGAGATGAGGAATCACCCCGGCTCGTGGTGTGCTTCCACGATGAACTTTGCTCGTGGGAACTTCTTGGCCAACACGCAGCAGAGGACGAAGGCGCCGGAGTAGCGTACTCCTTCAATCTACGCACAGATGAGGGTGCCCTCTGTGTTTCCATAGCCGCACCCGATGGCTTCAACCGTCTCGTGGGAGAGGTGCATCGTGATCTCGGCGCTTGACTGGTTGATCGGGGATGGAGGAGGGGACGGAGGCAGGTACGGAGGCGGGGACAGAGGCAGGGACAGAGGTGGGGACGGAGAAGGGGGCACCCTCTTGCGCTTCCTGGCCATGTGGGAGGAGGTACCCACAGACTCCATTGCAAAGCAGGCGGCCGGTGATGAACTAAGTGATGAATATTTGGACGACGAAGAAGAGGAGGACATTATATAGAGGTCGTCGATCGTCTCCCGCCGTACAGGCGCGACGCCTCGTCTCCCGTCTGCCTCGTGTACCGGCCCGACCCCTCGTCTCTCGCTGCTACGTGTACCGGTGCGACCCCTCGTCTCCCGCCGCTACGTGTATCGGTGCGAAACAGAGAACAGCTTTGGGCGTGAAAATGGATCACCACTGACGGGTAACTTTCCGGTCCGTTAGTGATGATATAGGTGAAAATACAACACTCTCGATCACAGACGGGCTGTTTGTGTACCCGTCAGCGATTACTTATCACAGACGGGTTAAAATATAACCCGTCTGTGATGATTACTATCATCACTGACGGCTACGTATAACCCACCCGTCAGTGATAAAGTCCTTGAAATGGCGGGAAAATCATCACTGACGGGTTTCGGTTTGGCCCGTCCGTGATGAATTGTTCTATATAGGTTTCTCACCGTGCGACTTGTCATTTTCGCCGGACGTCGAACCTGAGTTTTTGCTCCTAAGTTCAGACCAGCAGCGACGCCTCCTCGCGTCTAGAGCAATGTTGCGGCCACCCAGAAGTGTGATTTGTGGGCAAATCAGTGAGAGAAGATCTCGGGGTCACATTTGGAAGGGGACAGTGCTATATTTTGAGTTAGAGACGAGAGGTTAGTAATTGTGCTCTCTCTATATCATTTATTAAGTGCATACATCCCCTAAAGGACGTAGATTAAACCCTTCATGCTATCATTTATTACTATAGGATCAATGGATCGAAGTTGGATGTATGGGGATCGTGCTACCAGAGGGTACATAGATGCTTTATCTGGGTTTCTTAGAGCTACCCAAGAAGATATGTTGAGGAAGAGAAAGAATGAAATGTATTGTCCATGTCGTAATTGCAATAACGTGGAGATGGTGCAGATGACAAAGGACTTGCAATTACATTTGCTTATAAAGGGTTTCATGGATGGTTATGGCGAGGAGGAAGAAGTTGCCACTAGCGAAGAGGTAGGAGTGGGGGTTGGCGAAGGGGTAGAAGTCGAGGCTAGACATGTTGCGTCGCTCGACGAACCTGTGGAAGAAGCCAATTCGGAATCCTCAAATGAGGATATGGTTGATGTGCATAATGATTTGGACCAAATGTTGCGTGACGCGGAAGGAACGAACCTTGGTGGAAGAGAGTACGATGAGTTCTTAGGCTTGTTGGGAGACTCGGAAATACCCTTGTTTCCAGGATGCAAACCGAAGCACATGCGATTGGCTGTCGCACTAGAACTGTTGAAGATCAAGGCAAGCAATAACTGGTCGGATAAAAGTTTCACAAAGTTATTGGTGCTCTGGGAGGACATTCTTCCGGAAGGGAACGTGTTGCCAACAACAACTTACAAGGCTAAGAAGGTTATATGCCCTCTTGGATTAGAAGTTAAAAAATACATGCATGCCAAAATGACTGTATTCTGTACCGCAAAGAGTACGCCGACCTGCATAGATGTCCCTCGTGCAAGACATCCCGCTACAAGCGTATTACAAATGAAGACAACTGTCATGATGACGAGGATGAAGGTGGGGGTGTGGTGAAGGGGCCTGTAGCAAATGTGGCTTGGTATCTTCAGATCGTTCCCCGTTTGAAACGTTTGTTCGCTAATAAGAAGGAGGCAAAGATGATGCGTTGGCACTCAGAGGGGCGTAAGGAAGATGGAATAATGAGACACCCTGCCGACGCATGCCAGTGGAGGACTGTCGGTAGGATATTTCCGGAATTCGGTAAGGAGCCTAGGAACATAAGGTTTGGGATGAGTACGGACGGAATCAATCCATTCGGTAACATGAGCAGCCGACATAGCACATGGCCCATCCTCCTCAGTATTTACAACCTTCCTCCATAGCTATGCATGAAGCATAAGTACATACACCTCTCCGTACTCATTCAAGGGCCTAAGCAACCTGGAAATGATATTGATGTGTATGTACAACTACTGAATGAAGAATTAGTGACACTTTGGCATGACGGGGTGGAAGTCTAGGAAGTAGATAAACAAGAGAACTTCAACCTACGTGCCTTGTTGTTCACAACCATGAATGATTACCCTGCTTATGGAAACTCATCCGACCAGACTGTGAAAGGACACGAAGTATGTGTTGTGTGCCAAGAACAAATAGTAAGTCAGTTCTTGACACACTCCCGTAAAATCGTATATATGGGTCATCGTCGGTTCCTTCTGAACGATCACATTTGGAGGAAGTGGAAGAAACAGTTTAACAGAGAAGTCGAGATACGGGAGTGCCCCACACAAAAAATGGTGAAGAAATCTATGAAACTGTGAAAGATATCGATGTTGTGTTTGGAAAGCAACAGAAGCTGAGGCCGGGCATCTGGAAAAAGAAATCCGTTTTTGGGACTTGCCGTACTGGAAGGTGCTAAATATCCGTCACAACATTGATGTCATGCACGTCGAAAAAAACGTGTGCGACAGCTTGATTGGTCTGTTGCTCAACATTCCAGCTAAGACAAAAGATGGTGTGAAGGCACGCCTTGGCATGCAAGAAATGGGTATCAGACCAGAGCTGGGACCACAACTGATGATGAAAGGCAAAACATACATCCCCCCTGCTTGCTACACTCTTAGCAAGGCTGAGAGACGGGAATTGTGCTAGTGCCTCTTTGGGGTGAAAGTTCCATCTGGTTACTCAGCAAACATAAGGAAACTTGTTTCAATGAAAGACTTGAGATTAATAGGCATGAAGTCTCATGACTATCATGTGATGATGACACAGATCTTACCCGTTGCAATAAGAGGTATCTTGGAGCCCGGAGTCCGCGAGACAATCATAAACCTGTGTAGCTTTCTCAACACGATCTCTCAGAAGTCAATCGATCCGCAGCGACTATCTAAACTGCAGTATGAGATAACTGTTATAATATACCAACTAGAGATGTACTTCCCTCCGTCATTTTTTTGATATCATGATCCATCTGATGATCCATGTTGTGCACGAGATACAGATGTTGGGACCCGTGTTCCTACATAGCATGTACCCGTTCGAGAGGTACATGGGTATTCTGAAGCGATATGTTCGCAACAGATACAGGCCGGAAGGGAGCATCATCGAAGGCTATGCTGCCGAAGAGGTCGTCGAGTTTTGCACGAATTACATGGCTGAACACCGTCCCATAGGTGTGCCTTGTTCTCGGCACGAGGGTAGGCTCGCTGGCATCAGGACAATCGGACGGAAAGATTACTAGCCTTCAGATACAATAGAGTTTGATAGAGCTAATTTCACGGTCTTGCAACACATGTCAGTGGTGGATCCGTATATCGAAATTCACAAGCAAGTGTTACGCCAACAGAATCCGAAAAAGTCCAAATTTTGGATCACGAAAACACACAACATCGGGTTCAACCAGTGGTTGAAGAACTATTTTTACGATAAAAACCCTTCAACTGAAGAAGAAGATGTAGCCGGATGGTTGGCAAGAGGAGCCCTCGCAAACGTCGTGACATGGCAAGGGTACGAGATCAACGGATATACATTTTATATGGACGCCCAAGACCAAAAAGCACATACCAGAACAGTAGGGTCCGGGTAGAAGCCCATAGTCCCCAAGGGATTAAGTGCAATTACTACGGCATAATCAAAGAGATTTGGGAACTTGACTACATAGTCACCAAGATCCCCTTGTTTCGATGCCAATGGGTGAATCTCAAAGATGTGCACGTCGAAGATCAGAACTTCACTACCGTGGATCTAGAGAGTTTTGGGTCAATAGAAGAGCCTTTTATCTTCGCTAAACAGGTTGCCCAAGTATTCTACATAGTCGACCCATCAAATAAGAAGCAACACATTCTGAGGAATGGAAAAATGAGTATTGTTGGAGTTCACGATGTAGTTGATGAAGAAGACTACAACCAATTCGACGATCCGGAACCGAGTGCGAAGACGAAGAATCAACTGATGACGAAGAAGCAAGTGATGATGTGCCAATGTACGTATGTTTGAGATCATAATGAAGGACTAACATATAATGGAAAAAACCTAGTCGACAACGACGAAGACAACTAAAATTGTCAAATTGGGGACTTCGATGTGCATATTGTCAATACCTACTTGTATTTTGTTCCATATGGTCGAAATTTGTATTGTTGGACATTTACTTCAATTAAATCATCCTGTACTCTACTTTGTTCTATTTACAGTGCTAGTGCAGTCTGAGCATACTGAATCTCCATACTGAAATGCAGATTCAGTAAGTTCACCTAGTCGAAATTGGCCTTACTGAATCTGCATTTCAGTATGCAGATCGATTCATTGTGATGAAATTATTATCACGGACGGGCAAAAACATTAAACCATCACTAATGAAGTCATCACTGACGTGCCTGTAGGTTGGCCCGTCCGTGGTGACTTCACGAGCCAAGTCATCAGTGTTGAAATTGTTATCACGGACGGGCCGGAAGGACCGCCCGTCCGTGATGACTATCATCACTGACGAGCGCGCACGTGACCTGTCCGTGATAATTCTTTCATCACGGACAGGTTGCATTTGCGCCCGTCCATGACGAATTTGTTATCACGGATGGGTCACGTCTGTGCCCATCCGTGATGACTTCTTCTATTTATACGCCTGCCCGCGGGACTTGAAATTTTACACCGCGCATCGAACCCTAGATTTGCTCTTGTGTTCTGACCAGCAGCGGCACCTACTCACCATAAGGGCATCGTTGCGGCCACCGCTGACCGTGAACCCTAGCGCCCGCCGCCGTCACCGCCGCAATGGATAACTCCCTGACTGCCCCCGCCGCCGTGGACGCTCCTCTCGTCCCAACAACCACCGCTGCCGTGGACGCTCCTCTCATCCCAACTACCGCCGCCGCCATGCACGCTCCTTTCCCCGTCGACCGCGCCGTGGACGCTTCCCTCTTCCCAACAACCGCCGTCGCCGGTTCTCCTCCCTGCAGGTACCCCTATAACCACATGGAAGTCTACCGGTTTCCACTTGTTCATTTGCTAGGGCATGAGTCTATTCCATATGCTTTTGATGATGCTAGTACTCCTCCCCACAGGTACCCCTATAACTTGTTGTGTTGTGTGCAGAAATAAGTGCTTTGCTTATTTTTGTTGGCTGCAATGATAGTTTTCTCGTTAACCTGAGACCTACTATGAGGATAATACCTACTATGGTTTGCTCAGAAATGTTTACATTATAATTAGTACTTTGCTTTTTTTCCCCTCAAATAGTTGTTAGTTTGCTAATACACTTGTATGAACAATTCTCCAGATTCTTTATATAACCTCTTATCATATGGTAGGGTTAGGACACTCAAGGTTAAATTTTCAAAAAGATCACATATTCAATATGTATGAACAATATATAAAAGTTTGAAGTAATTAGTTAGTTGTTTTTTTGCAAAAAAGATCGATGATGGGCAAAGAAACAACTGGTTTGTCGGCGCCCCCGACGGCAACGACAAGAGTTAGGAAACCGAGAACCGGTAATAAGATGCCTACGCAAAGGCAGGTCATCACAGAGGTAGACCAGATAACAAGGTACCCTTCCCAACCCCAGAAGACGGCATCTAAGTTCGACAGCACGTGCAGTTATCTGGCACATCAACATATAAAGTTCACAACACAAGACTGGATTGAAGTGCCCGAGGCCCAGATTGGACGAATCATGCAGGAGCTGTGGAGCAAGTTTGAGATCCCCGAGGGCAACAGGGAGAAAGTAGAACGGGCGGCGAAGGCGACGATGGCTAAGTCTCACCGGAACTTCAGGAGCACGCTGAACAAAGAATATGTTCAGAAAAACTGCTCGCCGTTACATAGATATAACCAAATAATAGAGGAGGTTTGGGAAGAATTCGTTCGAATGAAGTCTACGGAAGAGTTCAAGGCGAAGAGTGCAAAGAGCAAAGAACTCTGCTCGAAGAATAAACACCCCCACCGACTGGGCAATCGTGGCTACGTTAGGAAGATGGCGGACTAGGGGATAGAGGACATCGCACTACGAGAGGCTGGAAAACCAGTTCCTTTCGACGACATCGAGGGGCGCGAGCGGGCATGGATCAGGGGCCGCACGAAGACCAACCTGATTACGGGGGTTGTTTCCTTCTCGACCCCCGAAGTTGAGGATGTGTCCAATCGTCTGGTATGAACTTAACCCACCGTGTCGATATCGTAAGTAAAAACAGTTCATGACAAATGGCTCAATACTATATCTCGTACTGCTTCTATTGCAGAGGGAGTTGAGCCAGCAAGAATCTTCCTCAGAGTCCATCGGGAGGGAGAGGTGGCTTGACCCTCTTGCGAAAGCACTGGGAAACCCTGAGAAATCTGTGCGCGTGCGAGTCCTCGGGGTTGACGCTACATGGAGCGTAGCTTTCCCCCAAACCCAAGAGGAGGCCAGGCAAAGGAAGAGAAGCAGGAAGGAAACTCTTATTGAAGAGATAATGAGGAATGTACAAGACAACATGGTCGAGGACATGCTTCAGAAGGCGAGAGAGGAGGCACGTAGGGAGGTGGCCTCCCTGTTCGGGGGGCAGCTGCTGCCCTTGCCTCCTAACCGCACCGAGCCTAGCACCGTGTACGGATGGAGTAGCTGCGCCTCCACAAATGCTGCTTCCGAAGGGAGAGCTGACACGCTTCCTATCGATGACATCACTGTAAGTTTGTTTAGTTGCACGAATGCTTCGCAACGAGTTTTGTGGACGTGTAACTAAATCATAATTGTCCTGCAGGCACCAGCAAGGTGCGACCTGATTATCCTGCTACCCGGCGGTGTGCCCCTTGACAGTGGCACAAGGGCTAGCGTATTAACCAACTTTGGGGCAACGCTTGCACAATGTTGAAATACCGTCTACAATGGCGAAGGTACAGGTGGACTCCGTAGTGCCTGCGTACAATGCCGTACGAGCCCTCGTGCCCCCCGAAGATGATGTGATAACAATAGGTCAGTGCGTCTATCTTCGACCAACCACAGTCCGTCGTGCCATTCGCCATTGGACTTGAGCGGAACCATTAAGCCGACGTAATTCTCAATGGGCGAGGGGGACAGTGTGAACACTTGCACGGAGAAGGAGGCCCCAGTGGCATTGATAGACGAGCCCGTCGAACCACAAAAAAGGGAACGGCGCTCCAAGAATAAACACGAACCCCGCCCAGTGGAGGAGGCCCCGACGGCGGTGATGGACGAGGCGGTGGCCATCACGGAGCACAATGAGCCCTAGACGGCACTGACGGAGGAACCCGTGGCCCGGTACAAGGAGCCACTGTCGAAGGAGGTCTTGATGGCTGCATTGGAGGGTGTTGCGCCTAAGAGTACCCAACCATCTACACCAATAGGTGTTACGCCCAGCGAAACCCAATCAGCTGCACTGGAGGATGTTACGCCTAAGGAAACCAAAATACTCATATCACGGTGTAGCGATCCGAGTTCGGTCATGCCTCTGAGGAAAACCAGAGGACGATGAGGCCAAGGCGGCAAGAAACAGAAGGCTGATAGCGCTAGTAAGGCGTTGTCGTATTCATCAGAAAAGTACTATCCACCTGCCCCTCTAGCCCAGAAATACAAATGGGGTGAGCCACTCCTCCCGGAGCCTCAACTGAGTAATATGGCCCAGCAAATCAGACTTCTCCATAATCATATCACTACATGCAAGAATCCACGAAGCCTGGTGCTGTGCAGTACATCACGGTTAGAGTGCCACCTGAGTACAATTTCTTCGATGAAGTAGGGACTGGTACGTTTGACGTCAACTATGAAGACCTGTTCAGTCTCTATACCTTCAACAGACTTGATGCTAACATCATGAGGGTATGGACGCTCCACATGGTCCAAGAGGTTAGGCGCTTGAGCTCAAATGTTGGATTGATCAATCCATACCTATTCAACTGGAGGGTGCTCAACGAGAATGCAGAGATGGCCACGCAGTTCCTTGCGAAATAATGGCTTGCCCAAAGGACCAAGGATACGTAATGTTTGCCTACAACCCACCGTAAGTGGATACTGTCTAATTTATACACTTAGCTAGGTGTTTACGTCTCACTTTTGACCATGATGTCGTGTATGCAGCGACCACTGGGTACTTGTGGTTATCGTTGCAGCATGGAACAAGGTCTTTTACTTTGATTCCATGATGAAAACGAAAAGTGACTTCTCGGTGATACAAAAGTGCATCGATGATGCCTTCGTGATCTATAAGGCATCGGGAGGAGTTAATTACAAGGTAAGGGGAGCAAAAAAGCTCACCCATAAATTTGATTTCCCATGCAACCAACAACAAGAAGCAACGAACACGTGTGGGTTCCACGTTTGCGTGCACATGGAGGCGATTGCCCTAGCGTGGACTGAATGCGGAGTACATAAGGTATTGATGGATCTAATATCTACATCGACAGTCTATTTAATAGCTACTTTGTTTCCAAATGGAATTAATGTTCTCATTTTTTCACAGGAATTTCAAATTAACATGGAAGAGCAATTTGATGCAAGCCAGGACTTTACACGCATACTGGCGCGCTTCGCATATTTCTTCAACAAGTTTGTACTAAACCCTGTCAGTGAATTCTACCCCAATGTACCCCGATGTACATAAATTTACTCGAAGTGATTACGTATTGTTCACAGCATTAAAGTTTAGACTTGACAGATTTGAGATGTCAAACATATTTGAGATGTGAAAAATTGTTTGGCCAATTGTGCGATGTTAGAGTGTGTTGTATATTTGAATGGACTTGTCAAAACTGAGAAGTCAAATTGAAATAATTCTTTGATTCCTGTTCTACACTGCATATATATATGCTTGTGATTGTGATATATGTCCTGTGCATGCTGGGGCTGTACAGAGGCCGTGCGGCTGGGGTATATTTTGTTTTTCAGAGGGCATGGCTAGCAAAATGACCCGAGGCTAGCCAGGAAGCAGGAAAACCTTGCCTAGTTGGTACTTACCATCGCTGACGGATGGATTTTCCACCCATCCGTGATGATCCTCATCACAGCTGACGGGTCGATATTCTACCCCGTCCATGATGATGTTTTGGTCACCCTAGATTAAATATCATCAAAGATGGGTGAAAAAGGTACCCGTCAGTGAAGCTACACCTATCACTGACGGGTCTATATTCCGCCCCGTCCATGATGATCCTTTCATCACGGACGGGTCAGTATTCTACCCCGTCTGTGATGATCCTTTCATCACTGACGGGTTATATTCTACCCGTCTGTGATGAGGTTTTCGTCCCCTCTGATTAATACTCATCCCGGACGGGTTGAAAGTCTACCCGTCAGTGATGACACTACCATCACCTATGGGTAAGTATTTAACCTGTCAGTGATGATCTTCATCAGTGACGGGTAAATTACCCGTCAGTGATAATACGAGTCATTACTAACCTTTAGTTGCTGACGGGCCAAAAACCTATCACTGATGTGTGTTTTTGGCCCGTCAGTGATGACCTATTCTATAGTAGTGTATATACTAATTCTAATTTAGAAAATCAGTTTGATATATTAGCATATAATGATAGAAGAAACACACAGTGATCGACCTATGTTGTTGTCACGACCCCAAATTTCGAAGCCGCGACGTGTTGCCCGCAACTGCCCAGGAGTTTCTCAGTTGCGGGGTAGAGTAGTTACATCACTAGCACAGCGTTTAAACATCAAACTTTATTACAGCATGACAAAATAAGCTTTGTAGCAGTTAAGTTTACATTAGACTGGGGCATTTGAGCCCAAAATTATATTGCAACCAAAATGAGCCTCTACAACAGGCGCCTTGAGTGCGAATAAGACCTAGTATTCACATTCATTGCCGTCGAAGAATTCTTCATCGAATGGTCCTTCGTCATTGTCCTATGCATCTATTATGATTTGTTGACGAAGTCGCCCTCGGACAGTAAACTTGGGCAGCCCGGGTCCGAGGACCGAGGTGCTAAGAGAATGACTTGGGGAACGATGCCTGGTGACCATGGGAACCGCTATTGCTACCGGGGAATAATGTGGAAATTACGACGGTAATGGAACTGGAATCGAAAAGGTGAACTTGGATTCATATGGGGTGCCGACGCGCCCTTATATACGCAAAATCAACCCTCGAGTGAATATACAGGGGTGCCCTCAGGCAGGTTACAACCTTGTGTCTTTGTACACTGGGTGAATCAGTACTCTCATCCTCGCCGCTACCTACTATATGCGCCGGCATATCCCCGATGCGCCTCGCCGGTACGGGCCGCCACTGTGCTCATCCCTTTTCCGTCGAGCCCATCCGTACGTGGGTACTCTCGCGTCCTGACACCCTGGCGAGGCGCCGCCCCCGACTTGGGACAGGTGAGTATCTCACCAGCCTCGCCTCGGGGCGAGGCTATCCATGGACAAGGCGCCTGGCCTGACGTTTATCGGAGCTTTGGACCCCGATCTTCGCCCCGAGGAGTTGACCTCGGCCTCGTCCAGAGGGGGGCATCTCACCCGAAGGGGACGACGTGCCTCGACCGTGCTTCGGGTGCCTCGCCTGGTATATCTGTGAGTCTGAACACTACAATTAAGAATAGTAAAGGGAGAAGAAGAATAGGGGGTACCTCATCCCGGACAACGTGACCGGGTTCCCCCAACAGTAGCCCCTTGCGGGTGCGGTCGACGAGGGGAACGACGTCGCTCGTGGCTGCATCAATCCTTCTAAGGAGGACGCGGGGTTCGGGACGAGGAACTGCCGGTCTCCGGACTTTGCCTTCGCCTCGGTCCCCCGGACATTCCGTTCCTAAATCTTCCGTTTCCGGATACCTCGCTCCCGAACATTCCGCCCTTGATCTCGGATCGTAACCGTAGGATCTGCCTCCTCCGTGCCCGTCCGTTACGTTACCTCGAATCCCAGACTGCCCTGGCCTATAAGTACTCCCCAGCCTTCCCTTCGTGAACCCACGCTTCTGCCATTCTCATCCGCACCTCACCGCTCACCGCGCCCGAGCTTCATAGACTCGCCCCAGCTCCTGCCTCTGGCACGATTCGCCGCTCGTCTTGTATCGCACTCAAGTGTCTGCAGGATGACTTGGCATTCAAGGAGGAGAGGAAAACGGCTATGTCGACCAGCAAGACCGCCGCAGTCATGAAGCAAAAAGGGAAGAAGGCGGCTGAGAAGGTCACCTACACCCGATGGCTCGGGACGGCCCAAGCCTCAGAGACCACGCTGTCTCGCCTCAGCGTTGCGGGGAGCTTCCCCCTCGGCCTGGACGAGCACGGCCCTGTCCTCCCCAAAGAGGGGAGCACGCGGGCCGCCCTGTCGGAGGGACATATCGTTGTCTTCGCCGACCAGTTCAAGGCCAGCTTGACTTTCCCCGCCGCACCCATCGTCCAACTCGTCCTGGACCATTTTGGCCTGGAGATCTCGAATCTCAACCCCACAGCGGTCTCGCGCCTCGCATTTTCAAGTGGGCGATGAAGACGATGAGGATGGAGAGCACGGCAACCTGCTTCACCATGTTCCACGAACCAGTGATGATGTCGCCCATCCACAATGACGCCCATTCCCTCTTTGGGACGATCGGATTTCGGGGCGGCCGCAGGTCCGGTGCCACCTACCTAGCGATGGCACTAAAGAACAAGTGGAATAACTGGTGCAACGAATGGTTTTACTACCGAGTGGGCAACCTCAGTTTCTCCGGCGACAAGACCACCCCCGGCTACTCCACGTGCCAACTCGTCGCCACATTCACCGACATGGCAAGGCGCGATGCGCTGGCTGAGATGAGCCACCAGCTCTCGTCGTGGGACCTGGTCGAAGAGTTCATTCTTCTGAGGATCTGCCTGCTCGCCACCGGCTGGCAGATGAAGTGCCTTCCTCTCCCCGAGGGGAGGCCCCTCGGGCCGTGCCCCTTCTATGGGTACGAGCCTACCAAAGGGTATGACCTCGCCCGGGCGGAGAGGGAGGCGAACCTCCTCCTCGACTGGTACTTACTATCCAAGGTGAAGATCGTTTCGAAGATGATCGTGGGATGTCAGAACCGGGCCTGCGAACTCTTTAAGTGGGAGGTTCCCCCTCGTCCGGACATCGCCCCCTCCGGCGACGCCAAGATGGGTGATAAGAGGAAACGGGCCACTCCGGCCCCGCAGAAGGCAAAGCCGAAGAGCCTCGCCTAGGAGTTGGTAGACTGGGCTGACAACACGGACAGTGACCGCCGCGAGTCATCCGCTCCGGGCGGGGCGAACACAGAGGACTCGGGGGACGAGGAGTCAGAGGCGGGGTCACGCATCGGGAGCGACGAGGAGCCCCCCACGAAGAAGAAGGATGACACAGCTGCGCAACCTGGGCCAGGCGCAGGCAAAGGTCCGATGGGAGGCCTCTTTGCTGCAGTTCATTCGACGGCCGTGGCCCAAGACCGGTTATCTTGGGAGTCATCTTCCTCGTCTTCGTCCGACGTGAACATCGACGAGGTGGTCGATGTCGTCGGAGTGGACGTCGCTGGTGAATCCCTCCAGAAGGATGTTCCGGCCCCCGAGGCGACGCCGCTGGCCGAGACTAGTCATCCTGGAGGAGTCTCGCCCGGAGGAGATGCTGCACCGGGACAACGTCCCCCTTCGCCCGTACCGGCGCCGAGGGTGTCCTTGCCTCATCTCGTAGGCGCTCAGGCACCGGGCTACGACGCCACACTCGAATGTTCTCCCCCAAGCTGCGACTGCGGAGGGGGTCGCCGCTCCTCGTCCCTCGGGCGCGCTGGTGACAGTCTTGTCTTCCTCCTCGACCCCGAAGGATAAAACCAAGTGTCGGGGCTCCCTCGACTCGACTCTCCAGCCGTCTCACCCTCGTCTGGTGCTCTCCGGTTGACTCGGACTGGATCTCCTCGCCGCCTCGCCACTGGAGTTCGAGCTAGTCAGCCACCCAGGGGTGAGGCTATCTGAAGATGACGTGGCGTCGAGCTTTGCTGGGATGATGGCCTCCCAGGTCGGGGCGGCTGCCCGGGCCGCCGTGCTGAAGGTAATCCTGGCCCATCCCTTCGCTCCACCATTTATCATATACTGACACTTCTTGTTTCAGTGTATGTTCGCCGCAGAGAAGCTCTCCCTCTTGGAGGCACACGCGGCCGATGTCGAGGGCCTGCTGGCCGAGGAGCGGGCTCGTACCGCCGACGTTCTGGAGGTCCTTGATGCCGAGGTGAAGAAAACGACCGACCTTTCGGCGTGCCTCAAGGACAAGACCTCTCAGGTAGACCTTCTGAAGGCCAAACTCGAGGAGACTGAGGCTCGCACCGCCCACGTCGAGGAGGAGCTCACTACTGAACAGGGGAGGGCCAAGGCAACGAGGAAGAGGGCCATTGAGGTAGAGGAGGTGCTCTCCTCCGAGCGAGGGAAGGCCAAGGCGGCGGCGTCGCTTCTCACCACGGAGGAGGGGAAGTCCGCCACGGCGAGGAAAGAGGCCGGTAGGCTCTAAGAGGACCTTATGCTCGTGCAGGAGAGGCTCGGCCGTTTCACCGACCGAGACACTCAAGCCTACCTGCTCGTCTCGACCTTGTGCCATGCAGCGGGTCTGGCAGCCGAAGCAGTTGGTCTCGATGTCGCCGCCTTCGAGTCTTCTGATTTGGAGATGACGGTCGTGGACGGCATCAAGTGGGCGACTCGGGTCTGCCACGACATCCACCTTGCCAGCTTTACCTTCACCCAAGACAATGCCCGAGCGGCCATGGAACTTGCGCTGGGCTACTCTTACCTGGCGAACCGGGCTGAGTCGTCAGTCTTTTCAGCCCCGGGCGATGTCGCCCCGAAGACCTCTGATGTGGCCGTCCGAGACATTTTTAAAGGCGAAGCCGAAGCCTTCATGACATCGATCTGGAGCTCCTGCAAGAAAGGGCAGAAATACATCGAGTGTATCTAGAAGTCTCGGAAGAGGACGGCCACGGCAGGAAGCTCGAGGAGCACTGAAGGTACTTCGGGGGGAGGCCCTGCCGTGTCGTCCCAGCAGCCCAAGGTCTAGAGCCCGCCTCGGCCGCCAGCCTTATGAAATTTTTTTGTATTCTAGTCCCGCCGTCGCTGCGTCGACGTGAACTCGCCGCATGTGGCTTCATGAACTCATTTTGTGGTGGTATTACATTTTGGTTAAGTTAAAAGGCTGCAATGTTCATTTTTTACCGTGCTTGTTTGTAGAGAACGTCTTCACAATTTAAGTCACCTGTCGGGCGACGCAGGTCCTGCCCCCTCGTGGCCATGTCGCATAAGCACCGCTCGTCCGGCTTGTCAATTGCACAAAGGGAACATTGCGCAATCGGGAAGGCCGAGGAAAACATCATTCCAGAAGCAGTCGAGGCCCGTGGGGGTGACTCACTTGTCATGGCTGGGGAAGACATTGTCCTGGAAACAATCAAAGCCCGCGGGGGTGACTTGCTCATCGCGGCTGGCGAGGAGGTTGCCGAAGACGTTGTCCCAGCCACGGCCCAGGGGAGCAGGAGTGACTTATTCCTTCTGGCTCTCGCCGCCGACCTGGACGGCGACGCCGAGACTTAGGGGCATCCGGTTTTCCTAGGTCGTTTCACGTTAACATTGTCCAATGTTGTTTCATGCGTCCCAGAATCTAGGACTTAGCTATTTTAGCATCGCGCCGGTTGCGATCGTTGTAACTTAGTGTTGAGGGGGGCACTGCCCCCTTCCCACCAAAATAACGGGCGACCACGAAATAGTCGTGGTCGCCCCACTTTGTAACTGTGTATTTGGGAACCTGTTCTTTTTTATACAGTCCCTCGAATTGCTCTTTCCTTTGTCTGGTGGGCGACTTTGTGAACACATTCTCAAATTGTTTCCCTTTGTCCGATGGGTGACATTGTTTGATCTCGGGCACAGGCGAGGCCACGATCATTATGTAGGACTAGTGCGAGGATCGCCGTGCAACTCATCGTCCTTAGGGTAACGGATGGGATAGCCGTGCGACGTTCATCATACCTAGGGGCGCAACGCCACGCCGAGGTGCCATCTAGGACGGGATAGCCATGCTGGCTTGTGAAGCGACATTCATCGTACCTAGGGGCGCGGCGCCGGGCCGAGGTGCCACCTAGGACGGGATAGCCGTGCTGGCTTGCGAAGCGACGTTAATCATACCTAGGGGCACGGCGCCGGCCCGAGGTGCCACCTAGGACGTGATAGCCATGCTGGCTTGCGAAGGCGACGTTCATCGTACCTAGGGGCGCGGCGCCGGGTCGAGGTGCCACCTAGGACGGGATAGCCGTGCTGGCTTGCGAAGGCGACGTTCATCGTACCTAGGGGCGCGGCGCCGGGCCGAGGTGCCACCTAGGACGGGATAGCCGTGCTGGCTTGCGAAGGTGACGTTCATCGTACCTAGGGGCGCGGCGCCGGGCCGAGGTGCCACCTAGGACGGGATAGCCGTGCCGGCTTGTGAAGGTGACTGCATTTAGATGTCTTAACAAAAGTAGGCAATTATTACAAGGATGAAGTCCTGTTGAGCTGGCGCAGTAGCTGTTGACAATCACCTAGCCAGATCACACATAGTATTTCCAGAGGTTATCGCTGTTCCAGCTGTGCTTGAGGACGACGCTGTCGAGGTCCCGAAGGCGAAACGACGATGGTCGAGACGAGCTGATGACCTCGTGGGCCCTCCCACTTGGAGCCAAGCCTGCCGTCAGCCTCGGGGTTGAGTTTCTTCTTAAGTACCAGGTTGCCAATTGCTATGGGCCTCGGCCTCATCGTCTTGTTGTAGTGCTTTGCGGTTGCAGCCTGGTATTGGTCGATGTGCAGTGCAGCGTCTTGTCGCACCTCGTTGAGCCCTTCGAGCAAGGTTAGGTGGTCAACGTCATCCGGTAGCTCAGTGATGCACAGCGATTCAAACTCTACCTCGACCGGGGTGACGGCTTCCTCATTGAATAGCAGCTTGAACAGCGTGTATCCCGTAGCCCGATTGACTGACGTGCGGGACGACCAGAGCACGCTCGGAAGTTCGTCCGCCCATTTTCCTGCAGGAAGCTCAAAAATGCGTTTTCGTAAGCCCGAAAGGATAATGCCATTAGCCCTCTCTACCGCCCCGTTAGCCTTCGGGTTTGCGTCCGAGGCGAAGCATAGCCTGATATCGAGGCCGGAGCAAAAGCTTTGGAAGTTCACCGCGTCAAACTGAGTCCCGTTGTCTACGGTCAATTTATGGGGGAGGCCGAACCGGCACACGATGTTTTTCCAAACAAACTTCTGTACGGCGGCCGAGGTGATCTTTACTAGAGGCTCTGCTTCCATCCATTTGGAAAAGTAGTCTAGGGCAACGACGACGAAATTGGCCCCCCGGCATGCCTTTTTAAAGGGGCCGACGAGGTCAATTCCCCAACGTGCCAGGGCCCAGGAGGGCGGGATGGGCTGCAGCGCATTTGCGGGTTTGTTCGTGCCTCGGCCCATCCACTGGCACGCCAAACAGTATTTTACCAAGTCCTGGGTGTCATTTAATGCGGTGGGCCAGTAGAACCCGGCGTGGTAGGCCTTGGTGACCAGGGATCTGGGGCGAGGTGCGAGCTGCAGAGCCCCTGGTGAATTTCCTTCAGGAGACCCTTGCCCTCCTCCGCCGAGATGCACTTCAAGAACGGGGCGCATACACCATGCTTGTAGAGGGAACCCTTATGGACGATGAAGCTTCGGGTGTGCGCTGATAGTCGACGTGCCTCGACCAGGTCTTGGGGTCCTTTTTCCGTGGCGAGGTACTCTTTGATTTGGGCCCTCCAGTCTGTCGGTGATATGGCACAGACGTCGCCCAGCCCCTCGGTCGAGGCGGCGGACAGGGTCTCACTAAACATCCCCGGGGGCGGGGTGACCCCACCGCTTGCTGCTCGGGCGAGGAGGTCGGCCTCGGTGTTGTCTCCTCACGGGATATTCTGGACGGTGATCCCCTTGAAGTGCTTCTCGGTGGCCCTCACTATCATCAGGTACTTGGCCATTTCTGGGTCTTTTGCTTGGTACTTGGCCATTTCTGGGTACTTGCCTGACGACCAGCTGTGAGTCACTCTTGACGAGGAGCCTGCGCGCCCCGGCCGCACGCGCCTTGCGCAGCCCCAGCAGGAGCGCCTCATACTCGGTGATGTTGTTTGTCGATTTGAAATCCGGGCGGGCTGAGTACAACATCTTGGATCCCTCGAGGGATACCAGGATGGCCCAAGCCCCGGCTCCATCTGCACACCAGGAGCCGTTGACGTAGAGAGTCCAGATCGGATCCTCCGTGCCTTGTGCGGGGTCTGGCCGAGGCACCCATTCCGCGACGAAGTCGGCCAGCACCTGCGACTTGATGGCAATCCTGGGGACGAACTCGATCGCAAACGGTGCGATCTCGGCCGCCCATTTGCTGACTCGGCCCGTGGCTTCCCGGTTGCGGAACATCTCGCCAATCGGGAATGAAGTCGGGACTCGTACGGGGTGAGCTAAGAAATAGTGGCGAAGCTTCCTCGTTGCCATGACCAATGCATATGCCAGCTTTTCTAGCTTGGTGTATCATATCTTTGCCCCCTGCAATGACTCGGAGACGTAGTAGACCGGGTTCTGGGCTCGGCCCTGCTCCTTGACGAGGACGGCGCTGACTACTGAGGCCGTAGCGGCGAGGTACAACAGAAGGGTGTCTCCGGGTGACGGGCTCTGGAGGAGAGGTGGCAAGGCAAGATACTCCTTTAGCACTTCGAAGGCCGATTGGCACTCGGCAGTCCATTCGAACTTCCCAGAGCCTCGCAGGACCTTGAAGAATGGGAGCCCCTTCTCGGCCGAGCGGGACACGAATCGCCTGAGGGACCCTTCTCTGTACTTGCCTGGTCGTGGACGGTGGTTGCATACCGACAATTGCGTCGATCTTTTTCGGGTTGGCCTCGATTCCCCTCTTTGAGATGAGAAAATCCAGGAGCTTCCCAGTGCGCATGCCGAAGACGCATTTCTCTGGGTTCAGCCTCATGCTCGACCGCCGGAGGTTGGAAAAGGTCTCTTGTATGTCGGCCGCATGGCTCTGGGTGAGTATGCTCTTGATGGCGATGTCGTCCACATATGCTTCCACGTTTCGGCCGACTTGATCGCTGAGCGTTTTGCCGATCAGTCAGGGGAACGTTGCCCCCGCATTCTTGAGGCCGAACTGCATCCGGACATAGCAGAACGTCCCGCATGGGGTGATGAAGCTGGTCTTCTCCTCGTCCTCCTCGGCCATCCACACCTGATGGTAACCCAAGTACGCGTCCAAGAAGCTCATGAGTTTGATGCGAGGTAAGGGGAAGTCGTCCTTTGGGCAAGCTTTGTTCAGGTCGGTGTAGTCTACGCACATCCGCCACTGTCCATTGGCCTTCTTGATGAGGACTAGGTTCGCCAGCCATTCCGGATGCAGGACTTCACGGATGACCCTGGCCTTGAGTAACTTGGCGATTTGCTCGCGTGCTACGACCTATCGGTCGGCCGACATTTTCCTCAGGCGCTGCTTGATGGGATGAGCCCCTGGCCTAGCCATCAACCAGTGCTCGATTATGCCGTGAGGCACGCCCGGCAAGTCCTCGGGTTCCCACGTGAAGATGTCGCTATTAGCGTGCAGGGTAAGAAGGAGCGCCCGCTCCACCTCGTCTGGCAGGTCCGCCCCGACTAATATAGTCTTGTCAGGCTCGTCTTCAGATAGCCTGACTGAATGGGTTTCTCCGTCCGGCCTAGGCTTGGGGATCCACCACCCGGTGGCAGATGACATGAACTGGTCACCGGCGACGTCGATGCCGAGGACCTCGCCCGCTTCGGGCTGGGCAGCTTTGCTGGAGACGAGGCGATGTCCGACTGCAGGGACAACGTCGTGGACGTATCTGATGGCCGAAGTCATGGCTTCTTCAATGCGGCGAGAGAGGCCTTGGTCACCGTACACCATCATGACCCCGACGGGAGCGAGGACCTTCATTCATAGATAAGCGTGATGAGGAACTGCCCTGAACCTGTTGAGCGCCATCCGCCCGAGAATCACGTTGTATTGGTAGGGCATGTCGACGACGTCGAACAACACGGTCTTGGTGCGCTCACCACCTTCGTCCTGGAACTTGACCGGGAGTTTGGTTTGGCCAATGGCGCTGATAGGCTGGCCACCGAACCCGAGGAGCGGGACGCCCGGGGACTGGAGGCACGAATGGGGGATGCCCATTCCGTCCAAGACGGAAGCGAACAAGATGTCGGCTGAGCTCCCCCCGTCCACGAACACACGTCGGACCTCCACCTTGGAAATGATGACCGAGATGACCAGGGCGTCGTGGTGCGGGAGGACAATGCCCACAGCATCCTTCGGGCCGAAGGTGAACGGGGTGATGGTCCATGCGGGAAGCTTCGTCAGAGGGTACGCCCCTATGTGTTGAACCCGGCGGACATACTCCTTGCATTGGCGCTTCGACGGGAAGGTGTGGGTGCTTCCCCCGGTGATCGCGTGGATGACGCAACGAGGCTCTTGCCTGTCTCCGGGTGGTCCGCACCGCGGGGGCGGCGGGGCGAGCTCCATGGGAGCCTCGTCCTGAGGCTCCTGTGCTCGCTACCCTTGGGCCATCGGAGGGGGGCGGTATGGCCCCGGGCCCAAGCGATGACTTCGCACTTGGCCGTTGAGTGTGAACACATCTTGTGCAGCTCACAGTAGTTCCGTTGGGGCCCTCTTGGCTGAGGCTGCGCCCGCTGGCGATGGTTCGCCCCGCCTCGGCCTCGGGGGCGGCCGTAGGGCTCTCTCCCGTGATGCCGCAGAGGTTCGCGGGGGGAGGGCCTTCACACGACGGGCGACAGGCCGCCTGACGTGACTCTCACGGTCGACCTTCCTCCTCATACTCGGCATGTTCCTCGTCTCGCCGGTCCTCCTCGGTCACATGGTGTACATCGTGGCATCTTGGATGTCGCCCGTCCACCTTCTCCACCCCCACGTACATCTGGGACGCTCTGGCCTCCTCCCTTCGTAGTATCTGCCCTTCCTCCACGCGTGCGTAGACTTCCATGATGTCATATAGCTGCTCGACACGGCTCGGCCGCTTCCTCTCGAGCTTGTCAGCCATGGCCTCATTGCTGATGCCTCGCCGAGCAGCCTCGCAGATGGTCTGCTCGGTGACCCCCTTCACTTGGCACTGGATTTCAAAAAATCGACGCTGGAATGCTCAGATGGTCTCGCCTGGATGCTGCCGAAGGTTGCCAAGGTCGGTCGAGGTCATCTCCTTGTTGCGATACCCCTGAAAATGCCCGTGCAGCTTGTCGCGCAGTTGCTCCCAGGAGTATATCATGCGGGATTCAAGGCCGAGGTACCACTCCTAGGCGATGCTAGTGAGAGCGAGGAGGAGGCTTTTTGCCATGATGGCCTCGCCACCTCCCGAAGCCATCACTGTCGCCTCGTACACCCTTGTATGCAGTACCGGGTCTGTCATACCCGCGTACTTTGGGAGGTCGGCGGGACGAAACTTGGGGGGAACGGGACTGCCATGAGCCCCGAGCTCAACGGGCTCGCCAGGCCGACAAGGTCGACGATCTTCGGGTCGTAGGCGATCTGCGCCTGTTGTTGGCTGACATGAGCCTTTCCCGGGCGTTGTCCAGGATGCTGGTCCCCCGGCCGACTCGGCCCAGCTTCATAGTTGTGGATTGTTTCTCGGGTGGCTTGCTAGTTCTGCAGTATGCTCATCCTGAAGCGTTCTACCTCGAGGTCCACCTCACCCATGTATGCCGCCGCCCGCGCCCGTGCCATGTCCAAGTCTTTAAGGAGAGCCTCAGTGGCTGGGGAAGGAGCAAGGGTCTCCGCGCGGGCAACGGAGTGACCCTCGGCCAACTGGCGGCGTAGCTCCTCCGCGGCATGGGCCTCCGAAGGGGGCGGGGGAGTCGGTAGGAGGCACGTCGCCTCGAGTTGCGCCAGGTACAGACTAGCCACTTGCTGGGATTGGGCGTTCGCCCTTAGAGCCTCTAACTCCACCGCCTGAAGGCGCATCTGTAGCTCCGCTGATTTCTTTACCGCTTCTTCAGCCTGTCGTCGCAAACCCTCCACCTCGTCCGCCAAGCTCCGTGTGCCCACAATGGCCTCCGGCGCTAACAGCGCCTGCGCCTCGACGGGTGGGTCCGCAGCTTGGGACCCCCCGTCCGTCGCGACGCCAGAAGTGAGCTCGCTAGGGCGATCGGGCCCGATCGGCGTAGCCCTCACCGCCTCCGCATTCATCTCGCCTTTCGCCGGAGGGGAGGGAAGCCGGACCTCACGCCTCCCGCTTGCCACCGTCTTCCACCTCGTCGTGGTTGCTCCTTTCTTCGGCCGAGGTGGCATGGCGAAACCCCGGGTCAGAAGTACGTCGCTCCTTCGATCCCCATGGTCGGCACCAACTGTCGACGAAGTTGCCCTCGGACAGTAAACTTGGGCACCCCAGGTCCGAGGACCGAGGTGCTAAGAGAACGACTTGGGGAATGATGCCTGGTGACCACGGGAACCGATATTGCTACCGGGGAATAATGTGGAAATTGTCACGGTAAATGGAACTGGAATCAAAAAGGTGAACTTGGATTCATATGGGGTGCCAACGCACCCTTATATAGGCAAAATCGACCCTCGAGTGAACATACAGGGGTGCCCTCAGGCAGGTTACAACCTTGTGTCTCTGTACACTGGGCGAATCAGTACTCTCATCCTCGCAGCTACCTACTATATGCTCCGGCATATCCCCGATGCGCCTCGCCGGTACGGGCCGCCGTCGTGCTCGTCCCTTTTCCGTCGAGCCCGTCCGTTCGCGGGTTCTCTCGCGTCCTGACACCCTGGCGAGGCGCCACCCCCGACTTGGGACAGGTGAGTATATCCCCAGCCTCGCCTCGGGGCGAGGCTGTCCATGGACGAGGCGCCTGGCCTGACGTTTATCGGAGCTTCGGACCCCGATCTTACTCCCGAGGAGGAGTTGACCTCGACCTTGTCCGGAGGGGGGCATCTCGCCCGAGGGGGATGACGTGCCCCGATTGTGCTCCGGGTGCCTCGCCTGGTATATCTGCAAGTCTGAACACTACAATTAAGAATAGTAAAGGGAGAAGAAGAATAGGGGGTACCTCATCCCGGACGACGTGACCTGGTTCCCCCAACATGATTGGTGCAGTAATGAGTACACGGCGAACTCAGCAAGCCACATTGGGAAAGTATTCTACTTAGCTAAATGCTCTGGATTTCAAAGGAGGGCGCAAGGCTTATTATTTGGTGGATGCATAGTCCTAGTCTCCACCTTAGTGATAAAAATCTCTTTATTAAAACATTTCATCTGCAAATCATTGTTGTTTTAGTAACCCTGCCGGGTTAGCATCAAATTCAACAAAACATCTTCAAGTTCTACTTATGCCTTGTAGTAGGAATCACCCTTGAACACATCTTCTTTGACCGGAAGCACGGCGTATTCGAATACCATTTGATTTGACTTTGCAGAGTTGCTCAGCTTTACCCACATAATATCTATACCTCTTATTGTCACACGTGATTAACACACTCCCATCGGTGTATCGACAGAGGTAAGATAACAAGGATTTTTATCTGCTCTATCTTTTGAAGTTCCTACCCAGGAACCTTTGGCACTCGCTCTCCCGGGAGTCGACTGGCCAAGGTCAACTTCGTGATCCGGGATTTGAGTGGATTCCAGTTGTGACCTTTCCACTAATCGAGTCATCACCTCCTTCGCTTCTGCGTGGCCTTCCAAAGATGTGGAATGGCAAGCTGGTCTGTAGTTGTTCAGCAGGTAGAGCAGAAATACTAGGGCAGGTTCGACAAGTCGAACATGTGGTTGAGCGGATTCTATGTTCATCACTAAGCACAAGGGTCTTGTCCTTAACTACCCTGAGTAAGGTAATCCACCCGATTACCCTGACTCCCACGGCTAGGGGTATGGCGGCAAAACCAACATGGGAAGGGCCCCATCTTCTCTGTCCCCTACCGTCGGCAATTTCTCTTTAAGAAACCACATCCTCTGAGTTTAAACTAGGGTCACCAAGATCCCTGAAACCTCTAACATCGGTGAAGGACACTGATATAACTTATTTTCATCCTGGGGTTATCAATGTGAATATGGCCTACAAAAGTTAACTGGGCTATGGGATGGTAGGTATTAACTACACAATCATGTCATTCGAAAATAACACGTAAGAAATTAACATGCAGAAAATATTAACTAGACTAGTAGTACAATAAATAACATGGCATGTGGGCTCAACATGAACAAAGGAATGTGACATGCCTACTACACCGAAGTCGTCCGGGTCGATGTCTTCGTGAAGTCCTTCGCCGTCGGGATCCTACCCTAGCGTCGGTTCGTTGCTATCGTTCCCTAGTTTGCAAAAAGATCCAAACAAACACACACATATAAGTCCGGGCTCGACGAATGCGAGCTGGGAGCAAAATATAATATAATTGAAAGTAATGCTGAAAATAAGAAGGGGGTGGGTGGTCAGAATCAGAATGTTGAAAGGGGGGTGAAAAAGATGTGGAGGGTGGATTAGGGTTTCAGAGGGGAGTAGGATTATATGGGATGTGTGAGGATTTTGTGGGTGTTGGTGTTGAAAAGTGAGAATTTGGAAAACGGAGTGGAAAACTGAAACCGCGTCGTCGAGACGATCGAAAACCGTATATAATAGTGTTTTTAGGGTTTCGGGCCCGACGGGTCGGACCCTGGGCCCGCAAAAGTATTGGGCCCATTAGGGCCCTCGGGTTGGGCTGGGCATGGGCTAGGGTTGAGTTGGATTTTGGGCTGGTCAGGGCTGGACATGGGTTTTGGGCTCAACAGAATAAAAAGAAAAAGAAAAAGAAAGGAAAAATCTAATTCTAATGGGATCAATCAGATTTGGTTAATGGGCTGCTATTGGACTGTTAATGGGCTCAGCCTGGTAAGAGAAATAAGAATTAACAGAAAAGAAAAAAAGAAAATAAAATGGAGCTGGGCCGGCCTCTTTGGCCCGTGGCGTTGAAGACCGGCCTGAGGAGGAGAGGGGCTGACCTGTTAGGGGAAAAAGGCCGGTGGCCTGGTCGGGAAGTGGCCGAGGCCTGCCAGGAGAGGGGAAACAGAGGAGGGGCGACGGGGATGGTGGCCACCGGCGCGGGGGTGAAATCTGTCATCGGTAGGGCACGCCGGATAAAATTGATCGCTCGGGAAGCATCTAAAGGAGTTGGGGAATCCATTTCTGAAGAAAATGGGAGGGGGTTCCACTGGGATTAGGGCTAGCAACGGGGAGACGAGGCCGGTTAGCTCGCCAGAGGAGAAGACGATGATGGCGAGGGTGCCGTGCTTGGGAGAGGAGAGAAACGGCTCGGGAAGCATCCATAGGAGGTCGGGATCTCTTTTTGAAGAAAATGGGCGTGATTCCTGTGGGGACTTCGGCTAGCGATGGAGGGGGTGGCTTGGGTTAGCTCACTGGAGGAAAGGGTGATGATGGCAGGATTGCCGGGCTCAGGAGAGAAGGAGGGGGAGGTGGCAGGTAGTTTCGGAGAAGGCGAGGGTGCTCGGGTTGCTCAAGGGAGGGACAGAGGGGCTCGAGATAGATGGAAACGAGCCGGGAAGGGAGCTCAGCGGCGGCGGGTCCTCGGTTACCTTGCCGGAGTTTGAGGGAAATCAGGCGAGGCTTGGGGCGCTCTGGAAGAGGCGGAGGTGCTCGGCGGACGTGCTGGTGCGAGAGGGAAAGAGGAGGGCGGGTGGATTGGGTGCTTGGGAGCAAGAGGGGGAATGGGGAAGGGGAGACGGAGCTCGGCCTCGCTGGCTGACGAGGGGAACCCCTCCGGGTAGGCCCAGCACAGGGAGTCAGCCCAACAGGCCCGGGGAGTCCCACGGAGGCCCACTCGGATGAGGGCCCAAGCGAAGCCCACACGGAAGCAACGTCCGTGTCACGGACCCGGGAATTACATATGATTAGGGGAACGGATGGTCGCCAAGGGCCGAAGGACCAGTCGACCTGGTGGCACGGTACCTGCGCCGTACTCACTGTGGCGGAGTGATCCGACACCTAACCAACGCAAGCCGGCCGGAAGCGACTAAACTTCCCAGAACCACATACAATTCCCTGATCCGGTGAAGGTTTAGAGTCATTCCCGGATTCTACCACGCAGAACAAGGTCGGAGGAGCCCGGCGATTCTACCCACACCCTAACCTAGCTCAGAAGCTAGTGGGTCGCTCGAAGCCTGGTAGAATACACCCACACCCTGCCTGGCCGGCACAGCATCTCAGCCAGCGGGTCACTCAACCGATTCCTGCTCGACATAGTAAAAAGGGGAACAACCGTAACCCTTCACGACGTACCCATACGCTTCATATCATACACACATTGCATATGGGCAGCCTGAATAACAACTCGTATATCACAACGGAGCACTACAATATGTATTGATACTAGCTGTTCACATTGCGAACGAATATTACATCACTTGGCTATAACCGAAAGTTTTAGTCGAATCCATAAAGTAAAACGAGTAGCAGCGGATAAACGAACAAAAGCCCATAGCGGTGCATCAACCGCTGTCCCAAAAACTCAACACTCCCACGAGTCGAACGCGGACCAAGGAAGCCGGCGAACTAAGCATCATCATAAAACTCCGCAACAGTTGGCTCACCTGCACAAGTCTAGGAATATCCTAGGTGAGTACAAAAGTACTCGCAAGACTTATTCGGGCTTGATTAAATGTCCTACACATGGATTTACTACAACAGGAGTAAACATGATGCTTCTCAGAGTAACAATATACAAAAGTAAAAACATAACATAAGCAGTTGGAAGGAGGACGGGTAAGCAACATGATACGATGGAGACATAATGAGCAGCCTATGCCCCAAGTGATACACAATTCAAAACACGACATACAGGAATTAAACCTGGCATTCCCATTTCCTTAAGGACCACACGTTCCTCAATAGACCACACATCCATCCATTATCAGAATCAACTGCTCTCTCGAACCGTCATCGGCAATACATCTCCATGAGGATAACAATGTGCCCTCCACTGGAGGTAGCTAGCCTCCCAGTGACCGGTACTCACCAATTCGATAAGCTCATGGCAGAGATTCCGATGACGTTCACGCGTGACAGGGGGAGTAATACGATGAAATCACCTCAGGTTGGTATAGCGACAACACAACTTCAAACACCGGGGGTCGCTCCTATAGCTTCGATTAATACCAACTTTATTCATCCTTACTCCACCCTCGGCTCTCGCATCTCACTTATCTCAAATTTCAGTAGGCAAAGTATTTCAGTTCAATCCTTAACTGCATAAGGTACAACACACCACAACCCTAGCATGCTAGTTTGGCGCATTTGATCACAGCGTAAACAAGCAACACACGGAATACTAGTGAACATATAATAAAATGCAACAAGCTCTGCTTGCCTTCGTCGTAGGGTTCAGAGACTTGGGTGAGCTCAACGATCTGCGGTTCTTCCTCTTCGGGCTCTGTCGCAAGCAACATGAGACACCGGAATGGAAGTGATAAAAGAAATGAGTTTTCGGCATGTATGCATGATGGAGAATGCTGGACATGAGGTGCGAAGGTATTGCGTGGATGCGAGGGTTTGTAATGAGAGACATGCCTCAACTATCGACAATAGAACTTAACTACTTATTTTAGCAATTGTATAAATGGTTTAGTTAAATCAAGGGTCACATTAGGGTTGATAATAGATAGTTATAAAATGACATAACTTAATATGAGTTGGTAGAAATCATTTGGTTACCTTGACCTGTGCATGCATGACATGTTAAGTTCAATCTTTATTAGAGTTTCAACATATAGATTTTGCTTCAGTTGAAAATATACACAAGAAGATACCATTTTTGGTTAGAAATTTACCCAAAATAGTTTGGAAATCCCTTAACTGCTAAGGTTGCCCCAACCCTAATGGCTAGCTTCACCCCCCTTTCTCCCTCTACTCTGCCCTTCTTCTTGCTGAGGTAGTGCAGCCCGGAATTGATTCCGGATGGTCCGGAAGGCAGCTGGAGCTTCGGCTTGGACCTGAGCAAAAAGGGGAAGAAAATGGGAAAATGAGGGAGGAGGAGTGCGGGAAGAGAATGGGAGGGAAGAGGAAAAGGGCTGGCTCACCGGAGAGGCGGCGCTGGCTCGTCGGAGCTGGCACCGGAGCTGAGGAAGGAGGCGCCGGTTGGTGAAGAAGAGCACGGGAAAGAGAAAATGGAGAAGGGGATTTGGCCGGGAGGAGAAAAAGAGGAGAAGGGGGGTCCAGGCCCTTTTATATGGGGGCCGGCGAGCTCACCGGCGTGGCACCACCGCCCCTCGCCCCCAACCCACGGCCGCGACGTGGCAGAGAGGTTCTGACACTCGAACGCTCACCCAGAAAACAACCCGGAAGATGACCCGGAATCCGGGCAACCCGGATGTACCGCCTGGAGGGTCCGGATGGGACCTCCGGCCTTCACAAATAGACCGACTCCCTTCTCTGGACTCACTCGGAAAATGACTCGGAACTCAGTCGGAAACCGGGCTCACCCGGATGTTCATCTCGGAGGCTCCGGATGGAACCTCCGGTTGCACCGGGATCCTCAACTTGCTCTCTGGACTCCCTCGGAATATAGCTCGGAAACCATCCGGAATTTCCGGACAGCCCGGAGGTTCAGCTCGCAGGTTCCGGATCAAACCTCCGGCTGGCCGACTCACCCAAAACCCTCTCTGGACTCACCCGGAATTTCACTCGGAGGTCACCCGGAATTTCCGGACAGCCCGGAGGTTGAACTCGGAGGCTCCGGAGTAGGCCTCCGACTGAGCTGACTCACCAACACCCGTATTGTACTCACCCGGAAATTGACTCGGAACCCACCCGGAATTCTCCGGGTCACCCGGAGGTTCCATCCGGAGGTTCCGGACCAACTTCCGGATCAACACAGGGAAAGAGAACTTGCCCCAAAATCTTTTTGGACTATAGAAACATATTAACTTTAGGTACTATGGTTTGCCCAAATAAGTTGATTGGTGTTAACTTGTTAAAAATTGGTTACCTAAGATGAGATATGTACATATTCTATAAAATATAACTTCTCAACCTTCAAGTTTATGCAAGGGTTATGAATGAATAATGCCATGTATGCATGAGGCAAAATAGAAACTTATTTATATATTAAGATGGTCGTTACAAAACCTACCCCCCTTACAAAGATCTCGACCCGAGATCTTTAACGGTCGACAAACAAGGAAGGAAACTCGTTTCTAAGCCAATCTTCGTGCTCCCAAGTTGCTTCGTCTTCGGTGTGGTTACTCCATTGCACCTTGAGAAACTTGATGGCTCGGTGTCGAGTTTTGCGCTCAGATTCATCTAAAATGCATACTGGATGTTCCCGGTAGGTGAGGTCTTCATGTAGTACTTCCATCTCAGGGTTGACCTTCGTTTCAAGGACGCGATGGCAAGCTTTCAGCTGGGACACATGAAAACATCATGCAACCGAGACAGCTCAGGAGGTAGTTCCAACTGATAGGCCACGGTTCCTCGTTTGGCTAGGATTTGATAGGGACCGATATAGCGAGGAGCTAGCCAACTTTCCTTTCATTGCAAAACGGCGGACACTTCTAAAAGGAGTGACCTTGAGGTACACACTATCCCCAATTTGAAATGTAACTTCGCGGCGATGAGGATCGGCATAGCTCTTTTGCCTGGATTGAGCTTCACGAAGACGTTCTCGTATGAGGTGAACTTGGTCCTCGGCTTCCTCAATTGGATTAGGTCCAAAGAATTGCCTCTCGCTGGTCTCGGACCAGTTCAATGGAGTCCTACATTTCCTTCCATAGAGTACTTCGAAGGGGGCCATACCGAGGCTAGACTGATAACTGTTATTGTAGGCAAATTCTACATACGGTAAACAATCTTCCCAATTGGAACCCAATGTGAGAGCACATGACCTCAACATGTCCTCATGAATTTGATTTGTCCGCTCAACCTGACCTCCGGTTTGCGGATGGAATGCGGTGCTGAAAGACAGAGAGGTTCCCAATGCCTCGTGCAAACATTTCCAGAAACGGCTGGTGAATTGGGTGCCTCGATCTGAAACAATTCTTCTGGGAACACCATGGAGACAAACAATTCGGGAGATATACAATCTTGCTAGGTGGCTCATCTTATGTGTGGTTTTCACCGAAATGAAATGAGCAACCTTGGAAAGACGATCCACAATCACCCATATTGCATCATTGCCTTTGGGGGACTTCGGTAGGCCTACCACAAAATCCATACCGACTTCTTTCCATTTCCACTCGGGAATAGGGAGTGGCTGAAGCAGGCCTGCTGGTCTCTGATGCTCGGCCTTCACCCGACGGCATACTTCGCACTCGGCAACATAGCGAGCGATTTCCCGCTTCATTCGGGTCCACGCGTGTTGGAGCCATGATCTAGGCGGGATCCTCTCCAGCTTTTGACGGCAAGCTGGTGGCTGGCGACGCGCCGTTACCCACTGCTTTCACCGTGCACCCCGAAGGCACGGAGTTTCTCTTCGGAAGCCTTCGCTTTGTGGCCGACACCTTCGGCCAGCTAAACCTCCAGGATTCGCTTCCCCATTCCATGGTGGAGCCGAAGCCCGTACATCTATTGGGATCTCCATCCGTCCCAAGCAATGGCATGAAGCATTCACAGCTCGTCGGCATGGTCGGCTCTGAATCCCTCCTCCCCGTTCTGGATTCCGAATCTGATGGGGACGAGTGTTTGCATAGCCAAACATCCTTAGCCGAGGTGTACGTAAGCATGCCCGGCGCCACGAACATCGTAGGCATGACGGCCACGGCGGCCAGGGCGATGGACGAGCACCTCTCATGCCCATTGATGGGCAATCGGAGGCTGAGAGGGCCATGGAGGCATCTCGGCGGGCCATCCTAGCTGAGCGGAAGCGTCTTGATCAGGAGAGAGCAGCTCTCGAGGCACGAGAGCGCCAACATGACGAGCCTCACGGTTCACGCCGACGTCCGAACCGGCGTGCTTCCTCAACCGCCCGGAGGAGCCGAGTCATCCGTGCCCCTCTCTTTGGGCGAGAGCAAGACGGTGTCCCTGTTTACGAAACACCGGCCCAGAACCTCATCGCGGCTGCCACATTGGCCGACTCACTCCCGCCCCCGGTGGACGGCCCTGCGGCAGAGACTTACTGTCGAGTCGTCACTCTGATGAAGACGGCGGTCGAGCAGCAAAATGAAGCCACATCAGCACGTGACCGACTGGCTTCCAGGTCTACTCGGAGCCAGCCCTCGGCTGCTCCGAGTCGCCCTGTTACCATAGGCTCATCGCAACCGAGCCGTTCCACCAATCAGCGTCCCGATGCCCACGAGGAAATCAACCGGATCCATGAGGAGCGGCGCCGAGCCGGCTCCCTCCGTGGCCGGGCTGATAGCACCCGAGACGCGCGGGACGACCTTGAGGGAATTTGCGCGGCTTGGGCGTGAGCTGAACGCTGGGGCGCGGAGGTTAGTTAGCCGAGAGGCTCAGCTTCCACCGGCCTGCTGTGCTTCAGCTGGCGGATCCGATCCGAGCCGTTTCTGGATCAGTTCCAGATCGCCAGCGGCATTGACAAGTATGACGGCACTGCTAAGCCGGAAACTTGCCTTGCCGACTACTTACTCGCATGCAACATTGGAGGGGGCAACGAGCATGTCGCCCTCCGAAGCCTTCCCCTGATGCTTGAAGGGTTGGCTCTGGCATGGCTTAACAGCCTGCCCGAAGATAGCATCTACGATTGGAGGAATCTCCAGGAGGCCTTCGTCAAAAACTTCGAAGGCACCTACAAGCGACCAGGGAATGCGCAGGACCTGTGGCTCTGCGTCCAGGAAAAAGGAGAGTCGGTCCGCGACTATATCCAGCGTTGGACTTGGCTGCGAAACTCCATTGAGGACGTATCCGAGACATAGGCCATCTAGACCTTCTCCCAAGGAGTCAAGTATGAACTCCTGAAACACAAGTTGGCCAAGTCTAATATACAGACCATGGGCCAGCTAATGGAAGTCGCCAGCAAATACGCGACTGGCGAGGAAGCCATGCGGTACGAGGACAAGGGCAAGTCAAAAGCTGAGTCCTCAAGCCGTAAAGTCCCCACCGACTCAGGTCGGAAGCGCGTCGACAATCGCCCTCAGAAGCGAAAAGCTGGTGGCGGAGATGGGGTCAGTGGAGCCGACCTAGTTATGGCCGCTGAGCACGGTGCCCAACGCAGCGAGGGCGGCCGGAAGAAGGAGCGCCCGTGGCAGCAGCGCAAGGCGCCGAGGCTCACATTCGAGGAGATCCTCGATAAGCCTTGCTCCTTCCACAGCACTGCCGACTACCAAGAGGGCCACTCAACCCGGGAATGTAGCTTCCTGAAGGGCCTTTGGGAAGAAAAGCAACCCGAGCCCGACGCCGGCGGAGAAGGAGGCTCTGCTGCGAGTGGCGGCTCAGCGTAGTATCCCCCGCAAAGGGGCGTACTTATGATCTTCCAGGGATCCAACTCCAAAAGTGGTCGGAAGCTGCGGTGCCGCGAGGTGAATGTGACGGTACCGGTAGTTCCCCAGTGGCTAGACTGGTCCGAGGTGCTAGTCGGATTTGGCCGACTCGACCACCCGGATCGTGTCCCACACCCGGGCAAACACCCTCTGGTGGTAGATCCGCAAGTCGGTGGATTTAAACTTCGCAAGGTCCTTATGGATGGTGGCTCTAGCATCAACATCATCTTCATGGACACTTTGAAGAAGATGCAGATCCCGGAGTCCCAGCTCTGTCCCAGCAGCACCACCTTCCATGGGATAGTGCCTGGGAAGTGCGCCAAGCCATTGGGCTAGGTCTCCCTGGAAGTTGTGTTCGGCAAACCGAACAACTTCTGGGTCGAGACCTTGACCTTCGAGGTAGTCAACTTCAAGAGCGCCTACCACGTGATCTTCGGCCTATGCCAAGTTCATGGCTAGGCCGTTCTATACATACCTCAAGCTGAAGATGACGGGTCCGAAGGGGGTCATCACCATCACTGGCGACTTCGAGCGCTCCAATGAGTGCGACATCACCAGTGCAGATATAGTCGAATCCATGATTGCAGCTCAAGAGCTGGAAGGCATCCAAAGGTATATTGACCCTGATCAAGCTCCACCCAGCAAGAAGGCGGCGACCGAGTCCACCTTCCAATCGGCCAAGGACACTAAATGTGTCCAGGTCCACCCTGAGGATCCGTCTAAGATGGTCCAGATCGGAACTGACCTTGAGGCTAAATAGGAAGGCACGCTCGTCGACTTCCTTCGTGAGAATTGGAGCATCTTCGTATGGAAGCCAGCTGACATGCCAGGTGTTCCAAGGAAGTTCGCCGAGCACTCCCTCAACGTTGCCAAAGACGCGAAGCCGGTCAAGCAATCTCTTCGCCGCTTTGCTGAAGACCGGCGTAAAGCTATTGGAGAAGAGATCACCTGACTCCTCGCAGCCGGGTTCATCAAGAAAGTTCTTCACCTGGACTGGTTGGCAAACCCAGTCCTGGTTCTTAAGAAGAACAAAACTTGGCGCATGTGTGTGGACTACATGTCCCTGAACAAGGCATGCCCCAAGGACCCGTTCGCGTTGCCTCGTGTCGATCAAGTCATCGACTCCACGGCCGGTTGCGAACGTTTATGTTTTCTGGATGCCTATTCAGGCTATCACCAGATTAAGATGAAAGAATCAGATCAAATAAAGACTTCTTTCATTACTCTGTTTGGGGCTTTTTGTTATATCACCATGCCTTTTGGTTTGAAAAATGCTAGCGTAACATATCAGCATTATATGCAGAAGTGTTTGCATGACCAGATAGGCAGGAATGTCCAAGCTTACATTGACGACATTGTGGTGAAGACAAAAAAGAGTGCGGATCTCTTGACTGACTTGGCCGAAACCTTCGCCAATCTCAGGAGATTCGACATGAAGCTCAATCCGGAGAAGTGTGTCTTCAGAGTTCCTTCCGGCAAGCTAGTTGGCTTCATCGTTTTCGAATGAGGAATCGAGGCATACCTAGACAAGCCTGATGCCATCATCAAGATGGGCACTCGGGAAGCACTTTGTTTCTACACTTTTATGTTAGACTCTTTTTGTCTCTTTTCATGTTCAACTATGTTCCCTTGGGCACTCCCCGGTGGCTACGTTTAAAAACTGAGTGGCTTGACTCCCCGGCAACCCCCGGGGGCTACCTCAACCCACTGGGTGATTTATCACTCGGTACAAGTTATTTCGGATCTCCTAACTTTGTTTCTACACGAGCATCTAAGTAAATGTGTATGGTACCTAAGGCCCACTCTTCGTCCCCACTAT